>JAFBJS010000260.1:317450-337881 GCA_016785265.1 Paraplagusia blochii | reverse complement strand
ACCCATCCTCCGACCTTCTACGAACTCCTCCAGCACTGATGCACATATGGACCGTACACACACACACACGCGCAGGGAACAGCTGAAAGAACGTGCCCACCCTTCTACCCATCCTCCGACCTTCTACGTCCCTCCCCCCCCCCTCCTCCCTGCAGGGCCTCAGGACTCCTCCAGGTGTCCCTGTCCCTCCTCCGGCTCCTTTCCGTCTCTGCCCTCACTTTTGTCTCACTTTTTCTTTCTGTCCTGCTGTGAAACGTTGGATCAGGGACAGTGGGTGTTGTTTAAATGAAGAGAAAAGCGGAACAAAAAAAACAAAACACCTCAGATGGAAATGACATCAGCTTCACATTGACCTTTTGTCCAACAAAGGTGGCCTCCACCCTTACCAGAGAGGTAAAAGGTAAAGACAGTGGGACAGAAGAGAAGGTAGAGAAGATCTTCAGAAGGACGACCAAGATAAGAAAGTGGAACATAAGGAACAAGGAAAGAAGAAAACAGAGAAGGACTGAAGCAGAGACAGAGGCACGGGGTTTGTGCAGGAGTGCACTTTCAGCTTCTATAAACCCAGGAGCTCTGAATACCGCTTATTAAGCAGGGACTGTGTGTGTGTGTGTGTGACAGGGTGATATATTGAAACACACCTCTGTGGAACAGCTGCAATGATGAGACAGAGAGTAGGGAGTAAGAGGTGTCGTCTACCTCCACACACACACACACACACACACACACTTTCATGCATGCAGACGCACCGCGCTGAGGCAACTCCTTTATTGTATTACTGAGGCCAGTGTGTATCAGAGGGGGAGAATAGAGAGAGGGGAGCAGAGGGGAGGAGAGGAGAGGGGAGATGAATTTGTTGTGACTGCTCCGGTGGACTCAGCTTTTTAATTCAGCCACTCTTCTACTCTGGTTTCTCCTTTCTTTTCTCCTCTCCTCTCCTCTCCTCCTTCTCCCTTCATCCCTGCATACACTTATTATATTACACTGATAAGGCCTTTACAGGAAGTGACAGAAATTGAAAGAGACAGACAGATAAAAAAAGTGAAAGAGAGGCAAAAATGGTAGGAGAGAGGAGCAGAGAGAAAAAAGAAAACACACTGGGAGAGAAATGGAATGGGGCCGACAGACAGAAGGGAAGGGAGATTGAATAGATGAGTCTGATTTATCTATAATGGAATCGGACAAAACTCTGTGTAGGAATGTTCTCCATTCAGACCGTCTGCTGTTACTGAAAGATTCACTCATTTAATATTCCAAAGATCTGAGTGAGGAGATACACGCTGACAGTATCACCGCCTCTGCCTCTGCAGATCATAACGGCTGCTTAGAATCAGCCACCGACCCCAGGTCACAGGGGTCAATCAGTGAATTCTAACAGTTTTATTTTACCTCATAAATATAGTCTTCAGAGAACATGAGGATTTTCTTTGTCAGAAAAAGAGGACAGAAATGAACACACACTTATATACATACTGAACTTCATAGTATCTTTTTTTACTCTGACTCAAATGTATTGAGTCAGAGTAGGCAAACTATGGGGCGGGGGCCAAATGCAGCTCGTTTGTCCTTTCAATCCAGCCCATTAAACTCGTCCAAATTGTTTCATCAATTCATTTGATGGTGACATTTCTGGGTGTTTTAGTCCTTCTGACTTTGACAAGACATTGTGAACCATCGTTGTGACCTTCAAGTCCAAACTCTTGAGGCCTTCTTCTCAGTCAGTGTCTTGATTGTGGATTTATTTAACAGCCTCCTCTGAGTCGCCGGCTGTTTATTCACTTATTTACCCATGAGCGCTATGGGAAAATGGGGGAAGAAAATGTGTCTGTGCGTTTGGGGGCATCCTGCCTGCCTGCCTGCCTGACTGACTGTCCGCCCGCCCTCTTTCTCGCTACCTTTCATGTCCGTCCAGGCATGCAGCTATCCACTACTCACACACTCACACTGCCTGAGGCCTCCCATCACACACACACACACACGCACACACACACACACACACTAGCAAACATGCACTAACTTCAGCCCATTTCCCATGGCTACAATTTTCGTTGAAGAAAGCTGCTCCATACTCTTGAAGTTGTTTGTTTGAGTGGATTTAACACAGCGCTCCTGGCCTCACACACACACACACACACACACACACAGAGCCATGGCATTCACCCATTTTCAAGCCTGACAGAATGGACTTCTGCCCCAGTGGGCATGGCATAGTAACACAGTCGTACACACACTGTGTTTCCATCTTGTCCTCTTGAAGCGGCCGAAGGAGACGGCGTCCAAAAGCAGCCGCCAGATTGGTGCAGCTCACCTGCCTGAGTGGCTGCACGCTCCAGTTATTTTGTTAATGTGTGTGTTTTATGTTCACTTCTCTTTCAAATTCAACTTTATAAAAAAAAAGCTCCTGTTTGTTTTGTTGACGGACGACAAAAACAACCAAATCAAAGTCTTGAAAGCTCCATCAGTCCATGCTGTTTGGAGTAATGATAGAAATGGTGATTTGAGAAAATGAGCGTCTAAATGAGGACTGTTATGGAGAAGGGGGGCAGACGATGGCCTGTGTTGGCTGGTGGAGTGGGAGACTGTCTTTCATCACATCCATAAATCTGTCCTCTCCACTGCCTCATGTCACCGTCAGCCCCTCCTGGTTTTACCCCTGCAGCTCCTCCTTCCTGCGCCCAGGACAGGGGGCCGAGAGGAGTGGACAGCTGAAGGAGACGATCCGTCTCTGGCTGTCTCTCCCCGTCTCTTTCATCCTGTCTCTCTGTGTGTCTCACTCTGTCCTTCTCTGTTACAAAGCCTGTTGTCCACTTTGATTAGTTACATTAGCGTGGGCAAGAAAAAGACGTCTCTGCATTCACTGGCTGTGAGAGTCAGAGCGCCTCTGTAGGGCCAGACACACAACACAACACAACACAACACAACACAACACAACACAACACAACAATGCACTGATTGTTGCGTTGATCTGGAAAAAGCAAGTTTTTCTGGTTCACACATTTTTATTGCCTTCCATTTTTAAGTAGTGGGTTCGATTATCATGGTGCACAAGCTGATGTGGTGTTTATTTAAGATGGAACCAGTGTTGGATGAGACCAAGGATGTGGTTCCTTCAGATCAGAGCCATCACTGAAAATACAACCGGCCTCTACTTGTTTTTCATTATCAGGGTTTTGAACAGTTCGCAGATCAAACACAAACAGCGTTAATTACTTGGCTCACATCGCACCCTACAGTACATGCACAGTGGGACGGGAAGCCTGCGATTGTGTGTGTGTGTGTGTGTGTGTGTGTGCATGTATACAAAACAACAGGACGACAGCTTGCATGTGACAGAGGCATGGACAACCAGGACTGAGCTGTGGGAAAGTTGGGGAGATGTAGGACAGGGCTCCCGGGGGGGTCGAGAGACGGAGAACGTGTTTTTAATCATTTGTTCTCATCGGGTAACAATAAAGTCTGTGTTTGATTCTTTTTAAGTCTAAATACAAAAAAATCCTTTAATTCTAATTTGAATGGTGCTCACTGTTAGAATCTCCTCACTCCTGCGCTGAAAACATCCCAACGTTGGCGTTTCACGTCTAATTGCATTGGCGTGGGCCTCGCCCTGTCTGTTCGCTGGTCAGCCTGCCATCGCAAATCAACTGCTGGAGACCGCAGCGAGTGCAACACCAAAATGGAGCCGTTAAGTAATTAAATTGGATCAATTTGCAGTAATTGTCAAAGTGCACATGAATCAATTGCTTAATTTGATGATGCATCAGGGAGACTTCCCCTCCCCAAATAGTGAATCTTGCAGTTTTTACTGGCTCCCATCATGAAGCCTTGAAGGTTTAATTGCTATTGTGTCCCAGATCAACTTTAAACACATGAACACTTTCGGCCCCAAAAACTCGTTCTTTGATATCGTCCTTATGTGCGGTGATCTTCTGAGTTCTGCTCCGGCTGCAGGGAATAATATTAATCCAACATTTCTTTGTAATCTCTGAACTTCTCAGAGGTGTCCATGGAAAAACGTTTCAATCAAATGTCTTTTTTTTTTTTTTAACGACACCAGCACAGATACCAGTTCCACAACCGTGACATAATCCTCCTGCTGCATATCAGACGTGCCGTGGACGTCCTTCGTCCTCGTACAGACACTGCTCCGTGAATTCACTTGCATGGTTAGACCTGTGTCTCAGCGGCAGCATCGTCGTACAGAACTGTGGGGTCACGGGAGTTTGTTCACTTCACTGATGCCTTCGTCTATTTCCCATCCCATGACTTTGACATTAAATGGTCCTTCACAGTGAGGCCCATGCTTGGTAGAACAGGGACTGATGTCCTGCAGCAATAGGACACAGTTCCTCTCCAGTGTCCCCCTCACTGAATCAACGTTACGGACACTAAGTCCAGAGTAGGAATTTTCTCCTGTGTTTTATTATATAATTTAAAAGCAGACATTAACGTTACTCTTTCCAGTGGTGCTGTGAGAGTGAAGCTGACAAAAAGTCAAGTATAATGTTGTTATAATGTCAGGACAGGGAGACTGTGAGGCAGCACTTGGCTGTAAAACCCTCTGCTCCACAGTAACAACACCAGCGTTCGCAGTGTGTCATCCACAAAAATCAGTTTTCAACAAAGTCCTGCGGGTCGGAAACAGTCACTCAGACGTTGCGGTGCCGACTTCTTGACAATTCTAACAAATACTGTCAAAATGCGGAGCGTTCACGGACCAGTGTCCCCAAAATCAACAGTCAAACTTTCTGTCAAGGTCAGAAGTGTTTACTGTCAGAAACAGCGAAGGATGAATCTGCTCGACTCTCTGACAACAGGTGTTTGTTCCAGTGATGATTCAAGTCTCCTCAGGGCACTAGGTGACTGATAGTGAAGGTATTGGTGTCAGTAGGAAGTTAGAGAAAGTGTAAAGTCAACAACAAAGTCATCATTTTTGTTCACTTGTTTGATCAGTAATGATAGTGAACATAATCTCGACTTTGCCTCAGATTAACGTAACAACACATTCATTCAGGTGAAGACAATAGAGACAGATTTGGATAAAGATCAAAAGATCATCTATGCTAGGTTTAAAAAAGTTTGTTATGATCAGAATTTTCATACAATAATACATGAATAATTGATGAATCGTTCGGGCCAACATGGTCTGGCTTTGCTAGTACACATGATGATGGCGATGTGGGGACATAACAACAGGGATCAGTGTTTGAAACCTCAGGCTTCTTCTCTAAACCCACAGCCGAGTCTGAGGCACCTGTAGAGTTGACCTGGATAATAGACTGGAGACAGTGACACCAGAGGAATGGACAAGTTGAACAATGCACTCTAGTGTGTGTGTGTGTGTGTGTGTGTTTGCCTGAGGCAGTGATCTCTAACCTGAGTGTGAGTCACAAACTGGTTGAACTCATTTTATTCTCACTGTCGTCGTTCAACAATCTCCACTGGAGGTGAGCGACTCCTCCCTCCTTACCTCCCTCCCTCCCTCCCACCGGCCGCTCCTTAGCTCCGAGTCACACATACTGAAACACACACACACACTTTCAGACGGACACACAATACACTTCCCCAGACTTCAGTGTGTGTCAGAGGAGAAGGAGAAGTCGTATCGGTTACTGACGTGTCCCGTCTCCCCAGGTTTAACCACCTCAGACACTAACTCTGGCTTTTACTACCGTTAAACTCACAGCGTACACAGAGGGCACGACTGCAGTACTTCTTAGTTTCACACATTTGTATGAAGTATTTCCCTGTAGTAAAGAGTAATAACAGCTGTCCTCAGGCCTGTTACAGCTGTCATAAAGAGACATCCACTCCCAAAACTCATTTAACACACACACACACACACACACACACGCGCTTGCCATCACAGACCTGGAGGGAGGAAGAGCAGAGGTCTGGGTGGCCTTTTTTATTTTGCCCTTTTCTTTGTCTGTCTTCTCTGCTTCCTGTGTCTCAGCCTCTGCCTCTCTCCCTGGTTGATCATTATTTTTTATGAATGATGTTTAACCTCAGTTTTCAGCCAAAGGTGAGAAGTTCCACTCTAATATCTGTGTCCTGGCTGCAGGTTGTGTCTGAGCGTCAAGAAAAAAAGGGGAAAAAAAGGAGAACGTTTCAGACTCCTGCAGTTTTTCTTTGGCTTGGACGCTTGGACGACCTGCTACTGCTGCTGCTGCTGCTGCTGCTGCTGTAATTAAAACATGAGCTGCTACATGAGCACACGTTGAGGTTGAGATGGTTCAGATGGTTCAGAGAGTTATGTTAGTGCAGCGTAATGATTTAAACAGACTAAACTGCATTTCCAGAACTTCCAGATACATGAACTGTAAAACATGTGACTCAGGTGTCACTGAGGGACTGACTCTCAACCTCTTCTTGGCCTGGACTGAATCATATTTATTACAGTTTGCCTAACAAGTTTTCCAGAGCTTGAATATTCAGCCAACATAGACCCTGGGATCGTGGGAGTGAGGAAACAATTCAGTTTCTACAAACCAGGCAACGTTTTCAGGCTGGACTGAAAAACACTGTTGTTGATGAGAAGCAGCGGTTCAAAACCTTGTCTTCTGTAAATTCAACACCATTAGCTGAAGAACGCGCCAGTAGATCTGCTCCAACCTCCAACCTCAATTCTGAAAAATCCTTAGTTTGTTCAACTTGTTCAACTGCTTTTTTCTTAGCATTCACAGATGTGAAGTGAATGTGTTTGAACGGCCAACATAGTAATTTGTTTGTCTGGTTGTGAATAAGCTGCAGGTTTAATTTGTCCAGATGTTAATAATAAATCTCTTCACTCTTAACACACACCTCTGTCCAGCTCTGATGTTCTTGTGGCTGCAGGTACGGCTCTACATTGGCCGGGGTTTGGTTCAGGCATTTTTATTTTTTTACATGTGCAGATCTACAGTTCTGTTCATTCTCTCTGCTGCTGCTGCTGCTTCTTCTCTGCCAGGATTCATAAATATATCTGAGGTATGTTTAGTTCTGCAGACATGGGAACTCTGCTCCTCCATTCTCCTGCTCTTGTCTTATTCCCTCTTGCATTTTGTTGCCTTTGTTTGGATCTCTGATTTCCAGCAACGTGAAACACAGCCCTCTTCCAGTGAGAAGTAAATTTCCTCCAGGACGGTAAACGCTATCATTAGGTACCTTCTGTTGTTCGACAGAACTGTGTCACAATGGCAGATAAAAGAGCTGCTCTGACACTTTATTTCCTTCTATCTTTAATTTTTCTTTCTTGGTTGCACCAGTTCCCAGAACTCTTTCCACATTGTTATTGTCTGTGGCCTTTCATCTCTGAAGTTCTGTGTGTGTTTATTTGTCGCTCTGTTTCCTCCGTCTCCGTCTCTGTCCGTCTCATTCTCATTGTTACTGCTGTTTCAGGTCCTTCTTTGTGTGTCAACGTGAAGAGCGGCTTTTTTTTTTTTTTGTCCCTCAGACCGAACAACTGAACTGCTTGGGCAGCACAAACGTGGGACAGACTAAATCCAACTTGACCGTCGGTCTGCCATCAAATAGGGCTTCCAGCCTTTAAATCGGCTTGCGGGACAATTGGGAGAATTCAATCGGACGGTTCAGTGTGTCACCAGCTCCAGTGCTGACTTGCTAAGCCACTGAGTTCAGATTAACCTGCTTTAAGCTCCAGGATGATCAGGTCCCCTTGTCTTTTCCTTCTCTGATTTTTTTTCTTCCTCTCTTTATGTTTTTTTCTTTCTTTTGCGTCGTCTTCTTCCCTCCATCTGGCCGTACCTACCTTGGATGTGTGTGTGTGTGTGTGTGTGTGTGTGTGTGTGTTCGTTGGTGTTCACATCTGTGAGTATGTGTTTGTTCTGCTCTTATCTCACCCACACCAGACCTTGCTTTCAGGTCCAAAACCTCAGCTGTGTCCTTATTGGCTGTGAGGTAATGTGGTCCCCAGACTCTCCACTGATTGGCCAGTTCAAATGTGTCCCAGTTAAAAAAAAAATCATGTTTAGATTTAAGTGTTGTGGTCATTTATCAGAGTATTGTCGGTGAGATCTTGTGCCCAGGTTAAGGTGGAGCAGATACTCCCAACATCAACGTCCAACCTTTATCTCTGGTTGCACATTAAAACTTTTAGGTGCAACCGATGAATTCCAGATGGATGAGGTTGATGTTCAGATGTTCAGATGTTCTGCGAAGCTCTCATCAATTAAACATTAATGTGCTGGATTTTCCCCCTTTGACTCACATTGTGGCTGAAGCTTTAACAGGCTGTGGTGACGTAGTCAGCCAGTCAGCATTTCTGAGGTCAAGTGTGCGGTGAGTGATGGTGGAGGAGCAGCCAGTTGAGACTTGTTGTTTGGGGATTTTGAACTTGAAATAAAATACGAGCCGTGCTCTCCGTTCAGAGCCCAGGGCTGTAATAATTACTCCCCACTGACTCATTCAGTGTGGCACCCACTGACCCAGGATCAGATGGTTGAGATGTTCAGTGACGTCAGGAGATACCAAAGCTCAGAGTCACTTCAAGATTACAGGCTAAAACCTGCTCTTTTCTTTCCTTTTTCTTTTTTATAGGTATGTTTAAAGATAAAAAGTCAACTTTGTAAAACTATAACAATCGGTTCCTAAGAGAAGGTGGAGGCAGAGATGTAAACAGAGATGGTGCAGTGAGGGGGAGGGAAATGGGTGAACAAATACACACCAAAAAGAAAGGCAAGGTTCAGTTTTCCTGGGAACAAAACCCAGATGAAACCCGACTCCCTGAGGGGCCCACGGAAGAACTCATTTACAGGCGTAAAGAGGGGAGAGAGGGAGGTTGGGAGGGAGGGAGGGAAGGAGGGAGGTAACACAGGGGTGAGGAGGATTTCCCAATTTTCTCCACAAACGTCTGATGTTCCTTACCTGCACTTTGGCGTTCTGGGCCTCGTCCGGCTCCATTATTCTTTCTCCTGCCTTATCTAGCAGTCAGTCAGTCAGTCAGTCAGTCAGTCAGTCAGTCAGTCAGTCAGTCAGGACTTTTAAATGTCAACATTTGAATAGAAATAGAGATGAATGATAGGGAGACAGACTGGGACAATGAAGACAGGGAGACGGTGCAGAGAGGTGAATGTCATAAAGATTGTTTCTATAGAAGAACCTGACTGACTCCTGCTGAGGGACACACACACACACACACACACACACACACACACACACACACACTGATATTGTGTTCGGGGGAAGACATTTTTCTTGCTGTGTTTATAGAGACAGTGTTAATGCTGACGTCCTCAAGTCAAAGTTTCGTTATTTTCAGTTTGTGGTTTTGTTGAAAACGTCAAGTTTTTGGACATTTGTAGTCCACTCACAAATGTATGAAAACTTAGTCAGTGGTCAGCAGTTGTCTGGACGTCCTCTTGAGGTTTTGTTACTCAGCTGATGTGATGATGTGTGGTTCCATGGTGCAGTGGTTAGAACGCCCCTGGTTCCATTCCCAGAGGAACTGCACACAACATTCAAGGCTACTTTACATTTTTGGCCTAAACCCTAATCCTGATCAGGCTGCGCTCTGAAACCAAATTGAATAACAATGAAACTGTATCATCAGGAGGCCTGTTGTCGTAGCTCACTTCTCTCCACTGTTGTCTTCTGTTTTCTTCGCCTCATTGTGCGTTGATGATGTTTTTGCTTTGCGGTTGTCCGAGCAGAGATGTCTTTTCTGACGCTGTACTCAACACTGCTGTCACTCAATTCTTCTGCAAGGTCAGGGGACCACCCCTTTGAGTGTAGTGGAAATTGACACACAAAACTTTTTTTACTGTGACACAAAACATGGGAGAAAAAAAATCACGACACAAAATTAACTGTTGGCTGTTGTAGTGTGTAGTTTTATTGTCAAGAACACACTTGGCCAATGACATGCGGCCGCGCAGAGATGGAGGTCACGACTGGCTCTGGCTGAAGAGCTACTAGAAGAAAATCATCAGTTTGTGGAAAATAGCGTTGGCACTTGAACAGAGCTGGAGGTTGAATGTGAATGGAGCAGCAGCAGCAGCAGCAGCAGCAGCAGCAGCAGCAGCAGCAGCAGCAGCAGCAGCAGTAACCCTAAGATGGAAGGACAAAAAGGCTCTTCACACAGGGAAAACACACTTTTGTTCTACTGATACTGTCAATTGAAACTCCTGAATCAGCTGAACGCACACACACACACACACACACACACACACACACACACACACAGGTCTCAGATTCAATTACAGTATTGTGAGATGAAGGAGAAATTCTTCAGCCTTCAGCACTTCCAATTAAACTACTGCTCTGAGAGTGAGTGTGTGTGTGTGTGTGTGTGTGTGTGTGTGTGTAGGTTGCTGTGCAGGATGTGTGTATTTGGGTGTGTGATTGCTCGTGCCAGTGTGTATGTTTAACAGGCGCGCTGTAAGAGTGTGTGTGTGAATACGGGCCTGGGCTTTGATGGCGTGGCGGCGTGCTGCGAGGCTCGCTGGAGCGTGACGAGCGGAGAGTGAGTGAACGCGCAGTGGCTGTGATGTCACCTTGTATCATTTCAGGCTAATTTCACCTATCCCAGAAAAAAGGGTGAGCGAGGGAGAGCAAACAAGTATGATGAGAAAGGGAGTAAATGATAAGGAACAACTTTATTAGTGTCCTTGAGGCAAATGGAATTGGGAATACTTAGTGATAAACATGCACATAAATTAGACGCAGCACAAACTGCCGCAGCGTTAAGGGGATAATAAAAAATGGGACGTTGGCGTCTGAGATGAATAGTTGTCGCAAACTTTAATTAGGACCCGAGCACTGACAAAACCATTTGTTCAGAATTTAGACATTAAACTTCCATTCCAGTCTCGTTAACATGGAGGAGGTGGTGGAAATAACCCAATGAGTCAGTCACTCTCAGGAGACCATGTTTGGACCAGTCCTGGAGGTCGAACCATATCCTGAACTGTGCAGTATTTCTGACCACGGACTTTGTGGGAAATGTTTTTTCTTGCTGGAGCAGATTGATGTCTGTCTCACCTGTTGAGGAAAAGCAAGTGTTTCTAGGAAAAGGCAGAAGTTCAGTAACAGGATCATTTCTGTCCCAATTAGAATCCCACATGGGCCACATCTGGCCCTCGGGCCGTAGTTTGCTCAGGTCTGACCTAAACGGTGCCATCTGGTCTGAGGCCATTTCATTTGTCTCAGCCAAAAACTCAACTCTTCCACTGATGAATGGGTTGAAAAATGTCCAACAAAGCAGCATATGATTACCAGAGCGGGTGAGCAAATGTAATTATGAACTGAACCCATATTGGACTGATTTAGAGGGAAACAGGATTACCGGGGACTGGAATTGGATTTTAATGATGCAAATGGAATGATTGTCCTTGAAAGTGATTTGAATTGAAGCTTCTCCCCTGCCCTGCTCTCCTCTCTCCTCTCTCCTCTCTCCTCTCTCCTCTCTCCTCTCTCCTCTGTCCTCTTCCTTCCTCTCCTCTACAGCTAATGGGAAAGACATCTTTGCACGACCACACGTATATATTTTCGTATCTTTAATCAACCCCCGTATAATGACCTCCTAAAAAAATTACTTTCTCCGTTTTTCCTGTTAAGCCACTCTCTTCTCGGCTGTGAAGACGTCCTTTTTGTTCCATTGTCTCTCCCTCATCCTGTCTTATCTCGTCTCCGCTGATAACATCTGTGAGACTGAGCTCTGACTGAGGACGGAAACACAAGGGCGAGATGGACAGGAAGCCGAGTGAGCGTCAGTGCTGTGTGTTTTAGGACTGAGCAGGTTTGAGATGAATGTACATGAGTTTGAGTGTGTATCACTGAGGAGACACAGAGACGGAGAATAGGTAATAAGAGTTGTTTCCAAACACAGTTGTTGCGTGTCTGAGCTGCAGGCCAATGTTCTCCTGGGCGAGATGCAAAATCCAGAGTTTCAAAACATCAATCCCAGAGTAAATGAGAAAGTGTATTGAGTCTAAAAACCTGTGTCCAATCACGTATGGGTGTGGGCTCGGGGCTGTTGGAGTAATCCTCTCTGATGTTACCAAAAAACCAGTGGATGCTCACACCTGGTTCTTCTGATGTTACGTTCATGATGGGGTTTTTTTTCTTCTGCTTCTAAAGCTCAGTCCATACGACCGCAACACAATTTCACAGTTCACAACACCTCCACCTTCAGCTGTTTTTCTTACATCAACTCATCACCGTGTCTATCTTCAAAATGACAGGAATGTGTATCCAGGAAGTCGGAGCCGTCACTCAGGGACTGTCTTCCACACCTCTGTAGATACAGAGCAGGTTAGAGTCAGAAAAATGTTGGGTTTTTTTTAATATAAATGTATCAGCCATATATTTTTATGAGAAAATAAAAGAAAAAGAAAAGAAATTTCCTTCAGCCCGTTTTATTGGCCAAAAAAAGGATTGACGACCTCCGACACTGGCCGTTTGCAAGTTTGCTCCAAAGTTAATAATGCTAGTGTTTTATTTTGATGGGGTCTGGCCACGCCCATGTTTTTGTGCATGTTTGTTGTGATCATTTCAGTCAATGGTCAATGCATGGAGTGATTTTGAGCTGCAGCGGCAGATGTTGGGTCTGATGCATTGAGCAGTCTCTCCTGTGTGTGTGTACGTGTGTGTGTGTCTCTGTGTGTGTGTGTGTGTGTGTGTGTGTGTATGTGCGTTCCTCTCTCTCTGCCCTTGAGCTTTTATCAAGTCCTTCTAATTATTTTATTATGTAAATGAGCCACCATTATTTCATTGGTGAGGCAGCCAATCACAGAAGCTGATTAGAAAATGATTAGCATGCAGTCGCAGCTCTCTCTCCCTCCCCACTGTCTCCCCCCCATGTCCTTGTGAATGCAGGGGAAAAGGGCAATAATGACCCATCTGGACACTCACACTCACGCAGATACTTAAAAAAATTAGCTGGATCCGGTCTGGAACAAGGTTTCAACGGTAAACTGGTCCCTTAACTTTAGACAGCCCTCCCTCAGAACTGTCTCTTATACACATCTAGATGTGTATAAGAGACAGGTCGCAGCTCTCTCTCCCCCCCCACTGTCCCCCCCCCCCATGTCCTTGTGAATGCAGGGGAAAAGGGCAATAATGACCCATCTGGACACTCACACTCACGCAGATACTTAAAAAATTAGCTGGATCCGGTCTGGAACAAGGATACATCTGCTGCCCTGAGATGTTTATGTTCAGAAATGAAAGGTCTCAGTTATGAAGATCTTTCTTTTTCCTTTTTCAACAAAGTTGTTTGTTGAAATTGTTGATCGTGTCCACTGTCAAATACCTGCATAAATACTCTATGGACACGTCTGTACTGTAGGTATGTATATATGTATATGTACATAAGTATGTGCTGGCGGTTGATGTGTAGCCTGAGGTCTTGACTGATTGTTCTGATCCGAGTGAAAAAGTCAACAACTGAACAACCAGAAACACAGCGTTGTTGTTGTGTGTCACTGCTGAGCCCAGGTATTAAATCTCCTGTGTGTGTGTGTGTGAGTGTGTGTGTGTGTGTGTGTGTGTTAAGACCATGTTTTAGAAACTCCGATGTTTTATATTGAGACTCAGGGTTAGGAAGGCTGTCTGTGTGGGACAGAAATGTCCACAAGTAGAACATGGGAAACCGGTGTATAATGACTACAAGTCAGTATGGAATTCAAAACAATAAGTTAGCTTGTTCTAGTTAAATATAACTCCGACCTGGATGTCTTTCTTGGTTTGGAGAGCGATGACGTAGAAACTGTAGAATGAAAGAAAAATCTACAATCTGACCAGGTCTGAATGACTGAGCAGTTTGGAAGTCGTCTCAGCAACAAACCCTCAATGTCCTCCTCACAAAGAAGCCACTGAGCTGAGGCTTTTTCCAAGAGCAGAGAGAAAAGAAGGTGTAAATGTGTAAATGGGAGTGAACTCAGTGAAACAGGCCCAGATCACAGACAGACACAGACAGACTCTGCAGCAGCAACTGCTGGTGTTGACTCATTCAAACCCCCCCACCCTTCTGTACCCCCCCCAACTGTCCATCTACCTCCCCCCACTGTCCATCCACCTCCCCCAACTCTATAAACCAGGTCAAATCAAATAGGCCATAAACTGCTGTCATATTCACATTACAGTCATTAGAGTTAAACTCTGAAGGTTTATTCCACCATTACTTGACAGGACTGTGCAGTGAACACATCCATCATGGCGGCTGAGTCAGCTGAGCTGACCGCTGGTCAGTCCACGTCCTTAAACTAAACTGCTGTTTAAGGACGTGAAAAAGTGACCACAAAACCAATCAAGTTACATCCAGATCCTTTCATTTCTGTATTTATCTTTAAAAACTCAAGGTGGTTGAGGTTCTACGATACGTTTTATGATACATCGTGTTCACGGGTGTCTGGAAAAATCCTCACAAACATTATTTGTCAATATTCCGTATCTAAATCTTCAGCCTCTACGTCTGCGTACGATGTTTACATTTTTAGAAAGTCGACCTGCGGTGTGAAAAATCCCATGCAGAGACAGGAACCTGACAACAAGATGTAAACTGACACACACTCTGTTGGAGACAGGAAGTCATGGAGTTTTCTCCACACACATGCTGCACACACACACACACACACACCACACATCAGTGCATGTCAGGGTCAAATTCAGTCTGTATTAAACAAACTCTGAGAGAAAATACAAAGTTTTTCTCTCTGCGCTACATCAGTGCTGTTTGACATGGAGAAGTGAACTGGGTTTGACAGAAAACGACTTGGACTCGAAAGGACTGAACTGTGCGACACGAGGAGAGGCCGACTTCTCAAATAGTGCCAACAAGAATGTGATCCAAAGTGTCTCCGAGGCTGTGACTCACAGCCCACAGCCAAAGACAGTCACTTAGTTTGATGTTAACATGTTTCTCCTGCGGTGGTGGCTGTCTCCTCTCGCTGTCCCTCTGTAGCTGGAGCTCAGATCAGCAGGGTGTCTGAGGTTCTCCTCCAGTCTGGGACAAATGTGGCAAAAGTGGAGGAAATGGATGTTGCTGTAGATCTTCCTGGAGGACCACACTGACAGTGTGAAAGCACCAGTCAAAGTACTCTGTCTGTTAGCAGTTCTGAGCAAAGTCAAAAGATTTTCAAAATAAGACTCTGTTTACTATAGAAAAGACAACACAGAGAGGGTTCACTGACAATTAAAGCATCATTTATTTTGTAAAAAATGTTCAGATTTGTAGTAAATATTCAGGATGTGTCAGAAAACAATAGATTTTAGTCATTGGATTAAAATAGACAATATGACCTTCATTGTTCTCACACACCATGTACAGTTTCCTCTGGGAATCAAACTCACAACCACCTGCTGGCTGCTGCAGAACTATCTGGTTGTTAGAATCACTAACCAATAATCAGAAGATGTTTCCACTTTCAACAAGTGTCAAGGTCACAGAGGATGAATTTGTGTGTTAGCCCCAACATTAACACCATCTCACTCACCCGTCCCCGTCCTCCTCCCCCACAATTCTCACCCAATAGTCTAAGACACACGCTCCCCCCAGGTTCAGTGAATCAGATCAGCCTGCGTTGTCTCCCTTTAAGCAATGTTGCAGCACAAGACACATATCATGGCGAGCTGATTGGTTAATTTAGCCATGGGGGACGGGCGGCGTCTCTCTCTATTAAGGAGACGTCCCGTTGAGGTCGGCCACCAGCAGCCAGCGCACACATGCTGGTCCCCGGGCTGAGGCGATGGGCTCAGATGAAGAGCCTCAGGCCCCATGTTTGAGTCAGAGGTGATTGCGAGAGGCCTTGAGTGACGACTGCTGGAGCTCAGACTCCTGGTGGGTCCTTAATGAGCTGAGACCAAAGACACAGAGACACAGAGACAAACAGCAGGCAGCGAAGAATCTAAAAGTTTTGCCAGGATCAGACGAGACGTGGATCAAGACTCTGTCACTCACCATCAGTCAAACTCAACCTTCTCTTCTTCTCCTTGCAGGAAGCTGCACGTTTGACGAGGGCTTCACTCAGTGTGATTATCATCAAGATCCGGCCGATGACTTTGACTGGACGCACGTCAACACCCAGGACGTGCCCTACGTCTCACCGGACCTGCCACATGGTACACACTGATTTCTGATCTCTCTCTCTCTGTCTCTTCTCAGAGTTTTACCTTCAACTCTGTTTACATCAACGTGTCTATAACCCAACTGTATGTTTTCATCATTATTAAAGCAGTGACTCCCATTGGCTGCGGCGTCTGCCAATCAAAGTCATTGAAATTCAACGCAGCACTGAAGGATTTTTTAAGATGTTTTTAAAGGTTGTTTGAAGTCGGTGGTTAATTAAACACCAAATGCACTTCATGCCCAGATATGTTACAACATGGGGACCATTAAACAGCGACCCCAGCTGTTGGGTAGTAGAACTACATTAAGAACAGGGTTAAGACAGGAAATAGTTCCTCTTTCACGACATTAATCATTTCACAACCTTCCCCTGATTTTATGAGCATTTAGAGGTGACCACTGGACTAAGATGGAGATAATGACACAATCAATTCTTAATTATGCACAGCAGTTAAGTCTGGCTCAACTTCGACCAACGCAGCAGTAAAACGCTGGGTACAAGTTCAGGATGGAAATCTGTGTTTGAGCAGCTGTCCAACAAAAATGTCCAACTATTAGTCTGATCATCACAGACGTTTGATGAGGTTAAAGAGTTCATCACAGGCAGAATGGAACTGTTGGAGGTCAGTGTTTCTGTTCCAGTAAAAACCGCTTCCACAGTGTGAAGAAAAAGCATAAATAATCATTTGTGCCACAGCCTTCGTGAAGGTTGATGTGTTACAATACCACAGACCTGTGGACACTCGTCTCCGTCGTGTCCACTGACAGCACCAGGCCGGTCCTGTCTGGACTGGTCCAGTCCTAATTAACCACAGATTTAAACATGTCTGTCACTGGAGGCTCATCTCCAGCATTTGTTCCCCGTGAAACAGAAATGTTGCACCAAGGGCCTTCAGCCTGGGTTTGCAGCGACCCCTGCAGGAGAGAGGGAGAATGGCTGCATAGCCTGGTTAACCCTTGCAAACCCAGATTCCTGTATTCTACCTTACAGCAGTCCTCAGTCGTTGAGCCGTACCCTCTACTCTCCTCTTGAATCGTTGCATTTTTCCCTTCCTTGATGATGATGAAGGGGAAATTAAATCTTTCTGCCCGGGGGCCGGGGGTCTAATTACCAGAATATGAGGTCGTTAATCAATAGGGGAGAATGGGGAAGGTTGCCCACTTTACAATGTTAAAAGCAAAATGTTTAAACAGTAAACACCAATGCAGTGTTGAGAAGCAGTTAGGAGTTATGGAGTTGAGGTGTTTGCTGCAGGGACGGAGCCACAGGAAGATTAAACAACCCTGGACAAGTTTTATGTCCTCATTTACTCTCCACTTTTGTCCTCCCTGCTTCTCTTCTGGGCGACTTTTCCATCAACTCTTGTGTCCTTTCATCTCTCCTACTCTTCCTCGGCCCTTTGTGGTTTGTCTCTTGTTATTTCATATTCTTTTTATTTCTTTTGTTCATACTTTTTTTTTTCTCTCGCCTCCTTTCCTGTCTCTTCATTTCTGTTTCCATTTCACTTTTTTGTCTCCTTTCCCTCCCCTGTTCATCTGCACTGACAGATTATGTCTTTGTTGCCATGACAGTGTGATGCTGTTATTTATCTCTCAAGCTTATCATCATGACAACGTAGGCACGGTTGACATTTGGAGGAAGGTTCCGTTCAACACCAGCACACAAATTTTTTTCCTCTAACACACTCTCTGTGCAAGTGAGAGTCAGTGGTACTAACACCATCAGCACCACCACCACCACCACCACTGAGAAAATCAGTGTTTGCTCCATGAAGAGGTCAACAACCTCTCCCCTCAGTTTAAAAGTAATATGTGATATTAACATGGGCACGAGCGCCTGTACATGAAGGGGGCGTGGCTTTCTGCAGGCGCCACAGCAAGTTAATGGTGGTTGGCCTGGCCTGGACCTAAAGGTGGATTAAAGTGATCTGGCATTTAAGGTGGTAATGATGGGCCAGCAGGGTGGGGTAGAAACCAGAGGTTGCTGCAGGGATCTTAGATATGAGGCTGAGCTGCTGCTGTGTTTGGATGGAGTTGTGGTGAAGGCTGAGATGCCTTGCCTACAGACACTGGGGTGGAGACCATTATCTCTGTTGTTATTTCTCCACAGCAATTATTGCCATCAGTAATTTAGGAGTGCTTTGGCCCAAACGGCTGCAGTTTCCCCCCAGGGTGGACATGATTTAGAGCTGTGGCACTAAACCTTTTTGGCTTTTGACCCCTGACAACAAAGGGAAACTCCTCCTGATATTTAGAGGGTGTTGTTAGGAGTATTTGGCTCCTGGGGGCCTGAGGGGAGTGAGTTTGCTCTGCTGATTAGTGGTTCAGTGGGTCATAAATCTCCAAAGGTATTGGCAGGGGAAGAGGAACCATCCCATGACTTTGCACACAATAGTTTGGGAGTAATTGAAAGGATCAGCCAACATTTCTGCTTTTGTTTCCTTTCAGCCGACATCACTTCGCTCCAGTTACTAATGGTTATTGTGCTGAAGGCAGAGATGGTTTGGCCGTGTTGGTTATAGAGATAAACTCTTCTGTCTAATCCCTCTCAGCTCTGACGCTGGCACTAAACACCAGTGCACGGCTCTGTGTGGTGGACCAGTTGAACATCAGTGGACCATGGGCAGATTCTCTTCATTCATTAAGTCCACTGCCAGTTCTACTCCACACCTATTTTCCATGCCATCCTCCACCTTCCCTCCATTTCTCCTCCACTCTGCACGTTTGGTATAAGAAGTGAGAATCTGTGGGAATGGAAATCCAGCAGCAGCAGATCTGCTTCATTGTCCCTGAAACTCTGTGATACCTGATGCTGTCAGGAATGTGTGGAGCTCTGCCAAGGCTTCATGAAGCTCTGAAGTGACATGTTTGGTTCACACTAGTTTAATTATTCAATTACAGTTGACAGTAGGTGTTGACGACGTCTCCCAATCTGATTAGATTAAATTATTCCATTTGTGACTATTAAAGATGCCAAAGGTTAATTCTGTTTGAATAATCAATTATGGAGATCAGTCAGTTTAAGAAACAAGGGAAATGCATTAAAACCAGAGGTAATAATGTATTGTCTTTTATTGTGAAGTTTAATTTACAATAATAGCATTAATGAGCAGCATTTTATAGAGTCACCAATCAAATTAAAGAAAAAAAGATTTACATTTAAGGCCAATCAAAAAATGATGTCTCAAAGTGTACACAGCCTGACGTAAAGATGAATAGATTTTCTCCTTTGGAGCAGGAAAATAAGCCATTTTAACATTTTATCACTGATTGTTTTGGCCTTTATAGAGTAAAAGACACAGCACAGTGAGGGGTTGTTAGCTAAATCTGTCCAGTCCTGTCTTCCAGAGACCACCCTGTGTCTATCAAACGTCTGTCTTCTACTGTCTCTGGGCTTTGACAGACCCTGTGATGATCTAGGTGTTGTTTTTCTAGCTTGATTTTAAAATTAAAATTTTGTCACAGGACATTTTTGACTCTTCTGAGACGTGAGCCAGTTTATAAACTTGGCAGACTTCAGGTGTCACGTGTTGTTGGCACTGAAACGTCTGCCAGTATCGGTTTCCTCCTCTGTCTCTCATTAATCATCCTTTATTTTTGTCTCAGGTTCGAGGGTTTTATTTAGTAGTCATTTCTGTAACTGATATTAAAGTGGCTCGTTCCTGGCGTTGAACCAACCTTACAATTTGAGGTTTAACACAAATGAAACATTTTTTTTATGCCCAACATGTCAAGTTTACACTGCAATCATTTCTACTTAAATAGTAAATTATTACTTTTAACCCAATTCCACATTTGCAGCCTGGTTTGTTAAACTCATTTTGCAGCCGAGATCATGAGGATTGGCAAAAGTGCCAAATATTTTATTTTGCCGTGTTGTTGTGTGTTGTTGTGACATATCTGGGGCTCAGACTGTGGGGAATATTTTTAGCTGGTGCAACATCTTGGCAGCCATCTCAAAGACACTTTTCTCATGTCACCGTCCTTGTATAAGTGACACAGAAAAAAAAAAGGAAATAAGAAAGAAAAGCAGGCGTGACGTCCGTGGAGATTTAATGTTGGAGGGATTTAGATTGAAGCGTTGGAGAGACAACACCGCCGCCCTGGTTGTGTCCCTGCTCTGGTTGGACCTGCTCCTGTTTGGACGCAGCCCCAGTGCTGTTAATGACATTCACAAACAGGAAGTTGGATTATTATAAGGCTCTTATACACATCTAGATGTGTATAAGAGACAGGAGCTGCAGAGGGAGGGCAGCATCGAGACCCTCAGCAACAGCTCGGGTTCCACCAGTGGCTCCATCCCCAGAAACTTCGAGGGCTACCGCTCTCCTCTGCCCACCAACGAGAGCCAGCCGCTCAGCCTTTTCC
>JAFBJS010000260.1:301155-317216 GCA_016785265.1 Paraplagusia blochii | reverse complement strand
GTGTGTGTGTGTGTGTGTGGGTGTGTGTGTGTGTGTGTGGGTGTGTGTGTGTGTGTGTGTGTGTGTGTGTGTGTGCCAGCAGAGAAGCCTGCTCGGCTCGGCTCATCTCGGCTCAATTCTTCAGAGTAAAATGTGTTTTTCTCACAGTAGATTAGCCAAACAATAACTTATAATCACCATTGTCCTACAGTCCATTGTTTTTGACACATTGTGTCGACTGAGGAAAAACCATAACACACAGCCCTCAGTGCCACAGTGTGTTTTATTGGTTTCATTTCACACAGTTAATTCCATCACACACAGTTCTTTTGTTTTGTTTTTTCTATTATGTCCGATGTTTGTAATGATTCTGTTTCCTTTATGTTTCTCTTCAGACCTTAAACAATCCAACACTTGATGATTTAAGAACAATTTTAACAACACTATGTCTTTATTTTTATTTTTGTTGAACAGATAAAAGCTTTATATGATATCATTAAAAATGGAAAGACGAACCTTGTTTAAATCCAATGATCGTCTGATCATTGTGGTTCAACTGTCTCAGGTTTTAATCTGCTTTTTTTTAGCTGTTAATTTGCTTATATTTCATACATTCATGTATTTTAGCAGTAAAAATCCAGTGTTTGAAGAACTGAAGTCACAGACTCTGAAATATATATCGTCTCCTACGTCCAGTGCGTTGGAGTTTGACTCAGTGCTGGAGGAGAATTAATCACATTGCATCACGGTAGCGCAGAACAACATCTGGTCGAGGTCCTCGCTGATGACTCCAGCATCTGGCTAGCGTGGCTGATTATGATTACGTGCTATGCTCACAGCCATTTCCTGATCCCAACAACTGGAGGTAGAAGTTACTTTGGATGGAACGTTGTGGGAGGGAGGAGGCGAGGGGTGAGAGTCTAAGGTGACTCTGCAAACCTGGGTGGAGGCAGAAAGAAAATACAGTGATGGAGGCGAGCGAGCAGCTGCAGGTGGGAACAACGAGAATCACCTGATTAGAACTTTACTCTGGCCACTTGACTTGATTGATATTAAATGTGCGTCACTTATTTAAATTTGTTGATTTTACACACACAGAAGTGAATGGATTTCTTGACATTGTATGGGGCTGAGTTTGTTCCAAGTTATTACTGCTTTAAGATATGTTTTATTTATGGTAGAAAAAACACTGTCTCCTAAACTGGAGAAGAACATGTGCAGTACATGAAGACAAATACAAGTTGTGTTTCAGAACCTGCTGTGAGATTGGAAACATTGGCAGCAGCAACAAGTGAGAGTCCAGATAGTTCTTCTATTTATTTTTTTACTGTAACTTCCAGAATCAGTGTCTGAGGTTCATCTCAGAGCACAGGAATGTTGACATGAAATTTAAAATGTCAGTTTTTTTCAGCCGTTGTCATCACAGCCCTAGAGGTAAGAAGGATCAGACCTCATGGAACAAAAACCTTAACGTTCAAATTCTGCTCCTTTTAATCACAGACACTGACAGTCACACAAACAACATTTTGTTTTTCAATGCCTGTGGCTCTGAAGAATCCTCAAAAGCAGATTGAAAAACAAACCTAAATCCAGGAGAAGCAACATCACTGCTCCACAGTCTTCCTTAAGACAGGCGGACCACGTGGGACAAAAGAAAAAGTGTCTCGTTCTGGAATATTTTGCCTGTATTTCATTTGGAGGCGATGGCGATGGGAAGTCCACAGAATTCCTTTTCTACCACCACATCCAAACTAAACAGTTGGCCATTGTTTACTCATTTCTTCATAGAAAGATCTTGAGCCCTCAGACCTCCAGTCTTCTCTCCAACGACCTGCTCACAGGGCTCAATGCTGCACTTGTGTGTTTGTGGTTCTTAAGCACAAACATGTGTGACACAGAATGCAGTCATTCATGATTGGCTCATGGTTGAGGTTGGATTACCAAACTGCATCATCTCCAACCTTACCCTGCAGTATCTACACTCTGATCCAGGAATGGTTTGTTGAAACATTATTATGTTTTCTTCTGTCTTCAGGCTCCTACATGTACGTGGACGTGTCCCAGTACGATGCTGGAGAAAAGGCCAGGTTTCTGCTGCCGCTCATGAAGGAGAACGATACCCACTGTATCGACTTCAACTACCTCCTGACCAGCCCTGATGGATCCAGCCCCGGGACACTCAATATTCTGGTCAAGGTAATAATTGTCCACAGGAAGTTCTCATCAGACTGGGAGAAAAGTCTGGGACGAATAAACATTGAAACAACAAGCATTTATTCCCAGCATTTCCTACAGTTTTCACGGGTCATACAGTGGATTACCTAAAGCATCGTTGCATCCAAAGGTTATTGTGTTTTTTAAAATAATGATCACGATATCCGCTCACAATTTCCTCCCACACGTCGTCCAGTCCCAACATTTCCTGTTTCTCATTCTCTTCGTCTTCGTATACGTGGAAGCTGCGAGAAAACATATTTTCTGGTAAAGGTTAAGAGAAGATCATATATATTCCTAGTTTTACCATTTCCCGGCGTTCCCAGCTCATAAATACGTTACCCTAAGGTCACACGGCAAACAGCCCGTGCTGGAAGAAAAAAGTGTCAGAAGTTCTGCATCGGAGCTGATTCCTGATCTTTCACCTCCCTGTAACCATCATTATCTACGTGTGACTGAAAAAAGAAAACACATCCAGCGTAGAGTTTGTGATGATGCTGGTTCTTCATCGTTAAACTCGGTCTATTTTTATTTTTATTTCTGACCTGCAGGTTAACAAGGGACCCATCGCCAACCCCATATGGAACGTGACGTCCTACACTGGTAAACACCACCTCAGATCAACACTCGTTAGCAACTGGTTCTGATTGTTGTCGTTGTGATTGATTGTAACGTTGTCGTCCAGGTAAAGGCTGGCTCAAGGCTGAACTGGCCATTTCCACCTTTTGGCCCAACGAGTACCAGGTAAAATCACTCACCTTGTTTAAAGGATCATCTTGTACTGCTGGATGTGTCCTGGTCCAAGGGGTCTGTAATGTTGACCATTAGGGTTGTAGTTTTAGGTCCTTAGGGGACGATTGATTTCCAGAGAAAATATCACATTTTTTTTTAAAGAAATGCATGATTTAAGGCTGATTAGTTGAACTACAGTGATATGGAAGCTCCACACTGTATGTCCCCGTCTGTCTCTGTCTCTGTCTGTGTGTGTGTGTTGTGTGGTGGTAACACTGGTGTTAGATGGTTGTCTCTGGGTGTCCTAGCAGGCGTCCACATGCTGATTATGTTAATACACACAGTCCAGGGACCGTGTGATATTACTGTAAGGCAAAGTGTGAAAGTATCTTCCAAACGGCCCATCTGCTGCCCTGCCCTCCCGCCCCCCTGGTACCGTAGGTTGGATCACCAGCCCCTGGAACTCGTGTGTCAACATGTTTTAATTGAACTTAATCATCCTGGTTTGCTGAGGCTTATGTTGGTTTTTCAGGCTACGAGGCAGGTTATTAGATCGGAGCTTATGAAGCCATTTTTTTTTTTCATGTTGGAACGTGTTTCTGTGTTAGCACTTTGGCTGCTGTTGTAATGAGACGAGTTTCGCCGAGGGAAGGTGAAGACATGCAGGAGAGAGCTGAACACACACACACACACACACACGCACAAACTTAATTTGACATCAGGGCTGTTGAGAGTTTCATCAGACTGTGACAATGTGGACCACCAGCCTCAGGTTCTAATGTTCACTGTAGATTTGGAGACAAATGTATTTTTAGTTATTTATTTTATTTTATTTTTTTAAATTAGAAATACTTTGGTAAAAAGAAATGAAAGATTTTTAAACAGACAATTAAGGTTTAGATATGGAGACAACTTGTCTTTTGTCTTACAGACAAGACACACACACACGCCCCCCATTTTGGAAACCACACATTAAAACCTCTACATAACCACTATATATATATATATTTAACTAAAACCACCAGTTTAATGGAGCATTTTCAAGGTAAAACATTGTCTGACAACATTTGAGAAATGAAGATTATAGTTATTAACATCCTAACAACCATTGAACTCATCATATAAATATATATAAATATATGCAGTTCCTACAGAGGCAGTAGACCCAGACTGAGACTTTTACGATGTTTACGATTCCGTGTCCAAACGTGTGCACGTCAGCCTGATGTGCTGTCATGTGATTAATGGCTGCGTCCACCAGGCTGTCTCTGGTCTGATGACATGAAGACTAACCTCAGCCTTCAGTGCTTCTAATGTTCTTCGCCCACATGAAGACGTGAGGACACACCCTTTCATTAAGGCGGCCTTCAGTCCTTCCCATTCACTCTTACTTTCTACTGCCGTAACATCCAACCTACGCCACCTGCAGGCGCTTCAAGGACCAGCAAAATTAAATGAATGCAAATGAGTGTGTGTAAAGAAACACAGCCGTCATAATAAGCAGCAATCAGCAGACTGTGACAGACAGACAGACAGACAGACAGACAGACAGGCTCAGTGAACCTGGAGACAGCACTGACAAAGGCATTAAAAGTCAACTGACGACGACTGCGCTGAGCTGTGAGTGAAAGATGAGAGAGAGGGAGGGGTGAGGAGGGGAGAGAGGGGGGAGGGTGACATGCAGGGGGTGATAAGCTATGGGTAAACAGTTCACGGCAGATTTCCTTTTACAGGTGATGAATGACAACAACTGCTCCCCCTTTTACAGCCCTTCTCCCTCTTTTCTCTTCTTTGATAGCGACCCCGTCAAACCCCCGCCCACCTTCGCCCGTCTCTTCATCGCCGTCGCTGAGTAAACAGCTAGAGAGCAGGAGATGGGAAGAATTAATGGAGAGAAATATTAATATGAAGGAAGGGTGGTGGGGTGGGGACAAGGAGGCGAGAGGGAGAAGGAGATAGTTGAGATGGATGTGGACCAGTGTAGGTGATGAACGGAAGGAAAAACATACCATTTGTAGAAAGGTCATCAATAGAACGCTGCTGTAATGTGATCCTTTGGTCTTTTCCCACATTTTCACACTTTTTTTTTCCCTCTGCTCTGTTTTCATTCCCACTGCTCATTATTCCTGCCTGCGGTTTTGTCTATTGAAAATCAGACAAATGTGAGTCTGCTGAGTTGCATTTCTTCACACTGGTTTATCAGTCCACCAGCTGTCCTGTGGCTGCGTCCACACTAATGGCTGCTCTATCCAACTGTAATCTGTCCACAGCAGCTCACTGAGAAACACATTTATCAGCGCATTGTTGGTTTATTATGTGGCTCTGCCTTCACAATCCCAGGAGTCAGGAACCATAGACTAGTGGAAAGGCCAACCTTTCTTTTATGAATCATTCTCTCCTGCACGCTGCAGGGAGCCCAGTGTCCACTGATATGAACCTATCAGGACGCAGGGAACGGCAGGTTTCTGCATCAGGTGTGTGTGTGTGTGTGTGTGTGTGTTAGATACTGACAATGAAAGGAAAAGAGAAGGTCTCTATGTAGATGGGTTATTTTCTTCTCTGTGTCTGTGATGTACATGATAGTGCCGTGCTGAGAGTTTGGAGAAAAAAAAGTGTAAAGATTAAAAGGATTGCAGAACGGCGAAGGACGGGGACAAGGAATCAGATATATATATATATAAATATATATTTCTAGAGACAGGTCAACGTCTCTAGACGTCCTCCACCTTATCACGGTGACACTGGCTTCTCTTTATCTTTGCCTGAGCTGAAAGAAGATTTCTGTGATAAAGCACAGAGCGTCACTTCATCATATATGAAAATCCAGCCTGTGTCTATTTATCCATTTTTGTGCGCCGGTGTCCAGCGGTGTGTTGCTCAGCTATTTAGACTCAATCCATTACTTTTACAGCAAATTAAACTGGCAATTGTTTAGTTTATGCTGCGCTTCAGAGGAAGACATTATTGTTCTGTAACAGCGCTGCGGAGAGTTTGTGATTAAACCCGTTCAATTTCACTTCTTCTCATGAGAGTGTGTGTGATTTCTTGGTTGTGTTTATGCCTCAGACCCGTAAGGGAGAGAGAACTTCTTAAAAAGAACCCTATTCTGATAATCACCTCTTTTCTTTGTGTGGAAACAAATCCATTCATGATAAATTGGAAACTCGTAAAAAAAACCTCTCAGGTGGGAAGTATCACTGTAGGACCTGTGATGTCAGAGAACATCACATGATTATTTAGGTTATGGACACCATGTCAAATTTGCAGGTTTATTTTCTTTTGGCTATTTTATTTTTATTTTATAGATGTTTAATCTTAATCTGAGGTTTTTTGATAGACCATGGTCCATGGTAAATAACTGTAGAGCAGACTCACTAAACTATTTTTCTGTCCCTCTCTGTCTCCCAGGTCATATTTGAAGCAAAGGTGTCGGACAGCAAAGCCGGCTTCATCGCCGTTGATGACATTCAGGTGCTCAGTTATCCATGCGGTGAGTCATTAGCATGGCAGCAATTAGTCCTCGTTGGTTGAATGGACGCCGATAGCTTTAACCACTAATTAGACTGTACCTGGGATGGTTCTGGTTGCAGCTGAATGGGTCGATAAGTGGGAAGGTGACACGGGAGGAGAGGGCTGCAGCCAGGAGTGGAGGAGGTCATAGTTACAAACAGAACTGGGAGAAGATTTCAAGGAGGAGAAGGAGGGAACAGAAGAGAGTGAAGCGGGAAATGAGACAGTATTAGGGCAATCATGGGGAGAGAGGAGGTTTTCACCACTCAGCACTTTCTCTTTAACCTGCGTTCACTCTCTCACACACACACACACACACACACAGTGAACACTGGCGGTCTTGTCTTACACTGACAGGAAAACGCTGAAGGTTTCGATCCATTTTAAAATTCCAACTCCGTCTCCAGTCCTCCCCTTCCCTGGCTGCTGCATCCCAAAGAGCAGAGCTGTGACATAAACTGAGTCTGGGAACAGACATGTCTGTTAATCCTGCATGTGTGAAAGGGTGCATTTACAGCGCCCCCTGGTCATCTGTCTCAGAAACAGCCCTGGATTCTGTGACCACAATTTTGTTTCTTAATAGATTCTATTGATTAGCGGTCATAGAGATGTAGAGTCCACCTCCTCCACCTCCACCTCCTCCTCCTCCTCTCTGTTGTTCTCGTCTCCGTCAGGGTTTGTCAATACAGCTCTGAGAGAGAGTTTCCACTGACCGTTCATTTTGTCACAACCTGCGGTCTGAGGAGGTGTAAAAGAGAAGAGGAGTCCTTTGAGGTCAGGGCAGCAGCACGACTCCGCTGAGCCACCGAGTGCCACCAATGGAATTAGTACTTAGTCCCCACAGTGGAAGCATTCATTCTCACAGCTGCAATTCTGCAACACACACACACACACACACACACACACACAGCTAAGTGTGTGTGTGTGTGTGTTCATTCACTACGGGAGCTGCTATCTATGATTGCAATCACTTCCCTAGAATAAAAATGTCAGAGGTGGAGGTGCATCTTTAGGGTCTGCAGCCTCATTACATATTTTAGCAGAGCAGTTAATAACCAGCGGCGGCGTGAATCACACCTACACCGGCGGTGACAGTGATGTCACCTCCCATCGGCACCGCGGCGCCGAGCGGGGTCTCATCCGACTCCAGTAAAATCTAATCGCAGTAATAATGAACACACTCCTCCGGGTAATAAAAGCTCCTTAACTGTATCGTGTGTTTGCTGCGCTCAGACCTGTTTGCATCTGCAGCCTCCACCCGTCCTCCTCCTCCTCCTCCTCCTCCTCCTCCATCCTCCCCGGGCTCCGTCACCTCATCTCTGCCTCTAACAGACATGAAGGAGAAATGAAAACACAGAAGGCAGTAGTGCATGTTAGCACGGCCATGAACAATTCCTCTTTTTTTATCCTTTCCTGCAGACAAATCACCTCATTTCCTTCGACTTGGAGACGTGGAGGTCAACGCTGGACAGAACGCCACCTTCCAGTGTATCGCTACGGGAAGAGATACGTCCAACAACAAGCTGTGGCTGCAGGTACAACTCCCATCAGGAGGTTGGACTGAAATGAACGTGACCCTCACTGCTAATTTAACAATATTGATAACAATACAATAACAATCCAGCTTTGAGATGAAGAGGTGTCGTAAACTGAACTGCCACCAGTTGTAGACACAACATCTCTAGACAAACAAGGCATGGGAGGCATAGTGGGCTGCATGTTGCTAGGCTACAGAGTGTCAACGGTTGGCAATGCTAGTTAGGGTTGGTTCTTTGATTTCACTCTCAGGTTGTTTTTATTATCAAAGAAAAAACAGCTCCAAACATCTGAGCAGAACCTGTGTTTTATTCACACAGATATTAAACCCCACAGGTCACGTGACCCATAAACATGTCATCACCATTAAATAAACCACACACCGTGACATCAGCGACCCGCGCTGTACATCTTCACCGCAAACACCATTCCAACTTTAATGACTTCAGATTTCATTACGGCTCCATTGTAGCCATGACCTTCAAACCTGCTGTCAGGAGGTGTGACCGTGTGTGTGTGTGTGTGTGTGTGTGTGTGTTTTCTGCTGCTGCGTTTTATGACCTTCATCCAGGCCGTTAATCCTGCATCATTTGATCTGTCTGTGATTTAGAAGAAGAACGGAGAAGATATCCCTGTGGCCCAGACCAAGAACATCAACCACAGGCGATTCGCTGCCTCCTTCCACCTGAAAGAAGTGACCAATCAGGATGATGACTATTACCGGTGTGTCACCCAATCAGAGCGTGGCTCTGGAGTGTCCAACTTTGCACATCTCATCGTCAGAGGTGAGTGTTTTCTTTGGAAATGTCTTCATCTGGTCATGAGCAGTTAGCCCTAAATCCTACATCCAACACTCCATACATCATCCATCCCTTGAAGATGGATGGAGAGACATGTGGATGGATGGAGACCTTGTAATTCCAGACTACAAAGCTGCTCGTATGTTGGGTTGGTTGGTTGGTTTGTCTCTTCATAACCTGCAGAAATGATCTCAAACCTTCTTCTTCCAGAATTGAGCTCATTTTTGACAGCATTTCAACCCAAATCAAAATCTTTTTTCTTTCCAGTCTGTCTGCTCTTCTCTGTCATCTTTAAAAAGTTGGTCCCTGGATAAAACAGACCCGAGTCAAACTTTTTCTCAGACCAACATCTTTATTTTGTTCCAGTTTGTTTCAGACGCTCCTCCCATTTTCTCACCAATTTATCCACATCCTTCACTGGATCTGAATTTCCCTCAGACCCTGTTGGTCGTCTGGACCAAAACACACAGAATCTGATTCTGAGAAGAAAAAAACAAAAAACTTTGCAGTGTGTGGATCTTGATGAATGTCAAACATCTTTCCAATCAAATTCACTTCTGCAAAGTCTGACTGTCTATAAACTAATGAGGAGACTTGGTGCGTGTCTGTCTGTGTGTGTCTGTGTGTGTGTGTTTCCAACCAGCATTAGCCACTGTGTGTATAAGTTGAAACTGTGTGTGTCTGTTTATATGCATGATTGCGGGCGTGTGAGTGTGTGAATGTGTGTGTGTGTGAGTGTGAGCTCCAGCTGTCATGTGTCAATGACATGTGGTTAATAAGGTGTCACCGTGTGTGTGTTTGAGACAGGAGGCTTTATTCATTCACATTCAATAGCTTACATATTTGATTCATCTCCCAGAGAGAAGAAGAGGAGGAGGAGGAGGAGGAGGAGGAGGGTGAGAGAGAGTGAGACAGAGGGAGGGAAAGGCGGGGGTTGAAGGAAGGAGAAGATCCAGGAAGAGTGATAAGGCAGCGCTAGAGGAGAGGACACGAAAAAATGAAACGACAGCAAGAAGACTTGGTGGAGAAAAGTTAAATGTAAATCCTCGGCTCATTATCCGTAGAATATCAGAGAATCTGAGAATCAGAATCAGGGATGTGTCTGAATATGTAAACATGTTCTTCTGGGCCACAGAGAAATGAATTCAGGTTCTACGGCTCCGACCCGGTCCAGTTTAGGAACAGTGTGAGTGAACAACTCTGTTTAGCTTGTTATCTTCTTTTTTTGTTGTCAGATCAGAGGAATAGAGAGTCGTCTCTCAGACTCAGGACGAACCAACACATCAACGTCTCATGTTTATTTATCCAAAGGTTTTTTTTTTTTGAATATAAGATGGCAGGGCTGATTGGGGGGGAGGAAACGGCGCAGCAGGAGGTGGACGTGCCTTTCCACATACTGTATCTACATATATGAAAATAGATACAAGTTCAATAGAACGTACGGCCAACGTCAGCATGAAAAGATGGCATTTTCACAATCTGCCAATGAGACGTCTCCAGAGGCGGGAAGAATATCAGTGATTATGAATATTGATCCAGAGTCTGGTGTTTGGGAGATATGAGAATATAGGGAAGAGAGAAGAGGAGGCTCATGTTTATTTAGCAGTGATTTCCAACGGGAGATGAGAGGGAAAAAAATCAAAGAAACTGAGAATATGTTTATTTCAACACACACGTGTGTGTGTGTGTGTGTGTAGATTTGATGTTCTTCTAGGACATTGATGACTGGGTTAAGCTGAATTGCTAATGTCTTCACTGTGAAGACCTCAATACTTATTTATAATTAGACAGAGGAGGAAACAGAGTCAGGAAGTGTCAGAGGGAATTCTGTCTTATTCAGCTTGGAAAACATCTCTGCTGGTTTCCGTCTTCAAAGTCCGTCAAGTGTTCCCTCAGCTGACGTGAGGCGCCGCAGGTTCAGGTGCATTGATATTTCCAACATGTGGAGGACAGAGATGTGCCGACGTCTTCTCCCTCTGTGGCCCAGAAACTGTCGAGATCAGAGGGGAAGAAGAAGGTTTGGAGACAGAGACGCATCATGGGTTCATACAATCGTACCCTAAATATACATTTAGATTTTTCAATTATATTTTTTGGCCTGGGACCCACTGAGAAGACGTCCACGACCCAAAAGTGGTCGCAAACCACCAGTTGAAAATCAGTGATATGAAACAATTAGATAAGAAAAATAAACATAACAAAAAAAATGACATTTACTCAATTATACTTTAGCTACAAAGCCTGAAATAAGTAACTCTTACACTTTTATCTCTTGGCGTCTTCACTAGAATATTTCCTCTTCTGTCCATTTATAAATACTGATTTATGTGAAGGTTTGTCTTTACATTTTTAATGTGTGTGTGTGTGTGTGTGTGTGTGTGTCATTAGTGCTCTGCTCTGAGTCCTGCCCTCTGGTTGGTCACATGACTGTGCCAGTCTGAATTAGACACAACTGGTGGCCTGGAAACAAACACCATCTTGTTGTTACAGTTGTCTCCATATAAACCAACAATGGAACCATTTTCCCTTCACTTCACAGAGTGACATGATAAAATACCAACCAATCAGGAAGCTCACAGTCCTGGGGTTGATAAACCTTAATGATTTCTTTCTTTTAATGATTTTTTTTTTTGGTTCAACAGTGAAAATTAGTATTTTTTTTATGTGTATAACAGGTGATGAAGTCACTGAGCCTCCATTCCAGGAGTCTGTGGTTTATATAGAATTTTGAGGAGAACAACACAAAACATCAATACTAACCTAAATGCTGCAGTCAGCCTGGCCACTAGTTATGTTTGATTGTTTCTTATTATTATTTCACCGTTAAATGCTGAAGTTGTTTACTTTGTTTTTTCACTCCTGCTCCAAGACGACGCAGGGCTGACGTCGAGGGGATTTTTTTGAAGGCATTTCAACTTTCATTATCCGAGTTTGTCTCCGTTTTCCGAGGCTGAGCGTGTGCTGTCAAGTGAATGTTTTCATCATTGGCTAAAAACACGCTTCCCAGGCTGCGTCTCCCTGACAGCCGTCTCCCACACACACACACACACGCACACACCAGCGTCGACAGCAGCAGTTAGAACAATTAGAACCTGTCAGAGAAACTCTCCAGCATCACCGTTCACACCAGAGACAGAGGCCGAATCAGATGTTGAATCCAATCTCTGTCTTTACACCTAGCACTCGCTGCAGGTGTGTGTGTGTGTGTGTGTGTGTTTGGTAAAGTGTGTATGTAAATTCAGTGTGAATCCCGTGTGTGTTTCTGTCAGAAAGATAAACCTTTGATGCAAAGTAATTTAAAGTTTTGTGTTTCATGTCTGCGTAAGCAAAGCAGTTACTCTGCTTGAATACATGTCCGTTGGTGTGTGTGTGTGTGTGTGTGTGTGTGGAGGCTTTGATCTGGCCCTAACCATCAAACATCTCTCAGATGAACTCACACAGGCCTCACTTTTACCCACATAGTTTTTCTTCTTCAGATTCATGTTTAAAAAAGAACGGATGTTTAATGTTTACTGTGTTTGGTTTTTTAATTCAGATCCATGGAATGTGTCTGTACATCAGAATATGAAAATAAATTCAAAACCGTTTGAGGAAAAGTATGTAGAAAAATTACATTTAATGATAAAAAGCAAGGAAACTTATAGAGTAAGAAGAGGAGAAGGTTAAAGTAAAATATTATTGTCTGTGTAATTGTAGGGGACTGTATATTAGACCCATCTGAAACAGGGTGGGGGCGCTACAGAGAAAGGTGCAGATGAACCCAACATGAAGCTAATGATCCTATGACAAGGTTAAATTTGATGTTAGTCTGAATATGTTCAAGTTTAAAAATCCATGAATCTAAAGAATTCCCTCAGATTATTATTTACGGTGCAGCCTTTGAAGCACAAGGTGCAGCAACCATCAACATAAACAACCCATCAGCTGTGAACGAAGCGGGAAAAAAAGGCTGGAGACGAGTCCAACACGGTGGAGATGAAAAGCCAGCGTGGAGAACATTTTAAAAAACCACTTCCCCATGAAAGGCATCCAGTTTGTAGCTCAGAAGGTGGAAAGTGTTTGAAGTCAGAGGGAAAAAAAGAAAAGAAAAGACAAGTTTGCATTTATATTAAGTTCATTACCACACAGCAAAGTGGAGTGCAACCAAGCAGGAAACTAGATTGCTTCAAACCCCGGTGATAAAAGTACCTGCTTGTTGTATCTGTGAAGTGTGTGGTAAAAGTTGGCTGTAAAGGAGCCGACGCCTTTATTGTGTTGTTATTGGTGAAGACGTTTAAAAAACAAGATACGAGGCTGAGATTAAACGGCCTCTGGAGATTAGACCTGGTCTGGACCTGTGTGTGTCTGTGTGTGTCTGTGTGTGTGTTACTTGGTGGTTGTCACTGTAGCAGCTTTGAAGGTGTTTTTGAAGGCATGGAACCCACAGGTATCTGATGTCCCTGCCCAGCTTCATTTCTCCTCTGACCTCCTTTCTGTTGTTCGTCCTTCCATTCTTGCTCTCTTCCACTTTGAAGGATCTTTTATGACTCCGCCCTTCTCTCCCCAGAGCCTCCACACCCCATCGCTCCACCTCAGCTGCTGGGCGTGGGCCCAACGTATCTGCTCATCCAGCTCAACGCCAACTCCATCATTGGAGATGGACCCATCATACTGAAGGAGGTGGGTTCTGTCAATAATAACAATATATTAATATTATAATAAAAATATGAAGTGTGAATATTAACAATGAATTCAAACTTGACTAAATTTTTTGAAAGTCCATGTCATGTCTGAGGCTGGAGAGCAACAATGTAACGACAATGTCCCCTGACCTTCAGGTTGAGTACCGAATGACATCAGGCACCTGGACTGAGACTCACGCCGTCAACTCCCCCAATTACAAGTTATGGCACCTGGACCCGGACACAGAGTACGAGATCCGAGTCCTACTGACCAGACCGGGAGAGGGAGGGACGGGGAAACCTGGACCAGCGCTGATCACCAGGACCAAATGTGCAGGTAGGACAAAAATAAAAATGTTGTCAGGCTGTGAATCAGTGGGTTGGTAATGAAGGGACTCATGTCTCACCCTGCTGTTTTCTTTGTTTGTCTTTGTCGACTTGTGTGAGAAGGAAACTTTTTTTGTCCGTCTGTGTGATTGTCTATCGATCTGTCAATGCACTGATGTTTTTTTTTTTTTTTTATCTAACTCTGCGCATTTCAGTCCAGAGAGTGATATTTGTGCCATGAAACGCAGGCAGTCACAGGAGAGGAGAGGTGCAGCCAAGGAGAGAATTGAAGGAGAAAGAAGGAGGAGGAGGAGAAGGGAGGAGGAGCGGCTGAGTCAGTCGGTGGTTACTCAGTGATCTGAGAGAACAAGTGATTAAAAAACTCAACGCTCTCTCGACCTTCTTCATATTTTATCCTCCCTGTTTTCTCCCAGTCCTCCCACTGCATCTCTCCACTTTCTCCTTTGTTCCCTGTCACTGCCTCCTCTCCTCTCGTCTCCTCTCGTCTCCTCTGCCTCCCGGCTCCCTCCTCGCCTCCCCCTCTCTCTGTGGATCAATAGACGGAGGGCAGAAACACTGTCTGACATTTGTAGAAATAAACGACTGAAATATAAACACAGCTCGCCTGAGGGGGGAGAGACAGAGCCAGGCGGGGGGAGTTGATAGGAGAGAGGAGACGGAAAGGAAAGCAGGAACCAGAAACAGACCAAAAAAAAAAAAAAAAAAAAGAAAATGAAGGGAATGATGGAGAGATGATGGAACAACAATGAAGCTGTAAAAGGAAAGTAAGATGGGATGAAACGGAGCGGAAACTGAAGAATATAAATAAGAAGAAGGAGAAGAAGTAGAAGAAGGAAGACGTAGACTTGTTCAGGCGACTCATGTATTCAGCAGTTTCCTGTCTTGACAGGAAGAGGAAATTAATCTCCACAGTCCCAGAGCAGCACATTAGTGTAAAGGGTGATAAGTCATTGTAATGCTGTGTTGATATGAGTCTAAAGCAGGAGAACGGCCTTTATGGTTTTATTAAATCACATCAAATCATTGTGTTGATCTGTTTATCTGAACACATTTCTACTCCGAGCTGGGACCTAATCTGGTGTCATCAATATTTCACTGGGTTTTTCCGCTCAAATGCTCCAACACTGATACCACAGCAAATGATCTGACGCTGCACGACAGGTTTATTCATGTTGGTAATCTGGGAGTCAAAACGACAAACACAGACATCCACACTTCTCAGCAGTTTTATTTCAAACTTTAGAAAATGTTTATATCTTTGAACTAAAATGTTTGGGATATTTTCTCACCCAGAGAAAAAAGTCTAAAAATAAAAGTTCTTGTCAGGTTCTTGACAGGTTCTACAGACTCTGAAGGTGGATTAGAAAATAATATATAGATGGAACTGATTGGTCTGTGTGTTTCACTCCAGCTCCTGTTGGTAGTTTTTACTGAACAATTAGTTCAACACATAATAATGAAGAGAAAATGCAGTCAAGTCTGTGCACAAAGTGCAGGTGTGAAGCCGATCCATCTCCACGCTGACGACGGTTTAATTAAAAACCAATAAAGTTTGATCAAATGCTGTGAACAAATCACACGCTGCAGAGCAGTTCCAGTGGTACGGGGAGGCAGCTCCTCCGCTCCTGCTCTGCTCCTCCTCTGCTCCTCTGCTCCTGCACCTTTCTCCTAGTTTCCTCCCTGTCTTCCACTTCCTCCTTCAATGTGCCTCTCCTCCTCTTCCTCTCTGCAGCTCTTCTCGATTTTTCATCCGCTGTGATTTATTGCTCTTGTCTAAAGGGTGAAAAATAATCAACTTGAAGCGAAGAAGTGTGTGTGAGCGAGTGTGTGTGTGTGTGTGTGTGTCTATGTCTTAAACCTGCCGTGACCGAGAGGTTTTCAGCAGAAAATTCAGGATTTGGATTAAAAGCTACTTCATCAACTTCTACTGTCCCCCTTCTCTCTCTCTCTCTCTCTCCCTCTCTCTCTGTCTCGCACACACGCACACACACACACACACACACACACACACAGTTGTAGCAGTAGCTTCAAGATGAAAAGAAAGGTACAAAAGCAATCAGAGTTTGAGGAAATCTAGTTTTCTTGTCCAATGTTTCTCTTGTGCAACATCACTCGGATTATAGACGAATGGAATCACGTTTAAACCAATGTATATATATATATATATAAGTCTGAACAGTGAGTGGTCCACTGATGGAGTGAGTCGTCCTCCACCGCTGCGATATGTAAATGAACAGAGTTGTTTATTTGAACACTTTCTCTCTTGACTTTTTCTTTCCCT
>JAFBJS010000260.1:85644-300611 GCA_016785265.1 Paraplagusia blochii | reverse complement strand
GGCTCCAGACCAGTTATCGTCTTTTACCATTCCCTCCTCTCCGTCTCTGCCTCCTCACCCTCCCACTCCCATCTGCCCCCGCTGCCTCTCTGTGCCCTTCGACTCATATTTTAAATTTCTCTCCTGATTTATTTTAAACAGCTTTTATTTTCTCCTAATCATAGATTTGGTTTTAATTCCACATTGAGGGGCATCAGTGTTGAACAGGCTTAGCATCCAGAGACCCTGGAATCGATACTCTTTATTAGACTGACTGTCTGTCTGTCTGGGTGTGTGTGTGTGTGTGTGTGTGTGTGTGTGTGTGTGTGTGTGTGTGTGTGTGTGTGTGTGTGTGTGTGTGTGTGTGTGTGTGTGTGTGTGTGTGTGTGTGTGTCCTTAATAGCAATCTTTATGATGAGAATCACAAGTATTGATCTGAACAGGCTGAGAGAGAGAACGACCCAGATGAGTGAAGGAACGACAGGCAGAGAGAACAGCAGGTCTCCCTCTCTCTCCCCTGTCTCCGCCCCTGTCTCCCCCTCTCTCACTTACACACACACACACACACACATGCTATTTAAATGTCAACCATCTAATAACAGGTTGGGGCAAAAATGAAAAGCTCTGACCTCACAGCTATTAACACACAGTGGAGTCAATAGCGTTAGTGCAGCAGACAAACTCAACAGACAATTACCAGGTTGTTCAATTGTCCTGGTTTCTCCACAACCTTCCTCTCACCTCTGCTCCCTCTTCTTCCTCCCCCTCTTCCTCCCTCTTGTCTGTTTCTTTATCTTCTCTTCTCTTTCTTCTACATCTACATCTCTTTATTAGTGAGTCATTTACATCTAAATGACTGAACACCTGAAGACATTTGTATTCAGCCCTGCAGCCCAGTCGCTGTGTGAACGCAGTTGCCCTTGACGGTGCATCCTTATTGACAGACGTTTTATTGAGACCAGAGAGAGAGAGAGGCGTAAACACCTATACATGCTCTGCACAGATTTAATCTTAATTTGGTCACAACCCAGAAGTCTGTGTGCGTGAGTGACAGGCAGATAATGGGCTGTCAGAAGGAGAGACCAAGTTTGTGTCCTTGTGTTGTCTCCTCGGAGACAGGAAGAATCCAGCCAGGAACAGGGAATTCAGCAAAGACTGGTTCCGGGAGACATTGGCTTCAGTGTTTAAGATGAGAAGATTTTATTTTTTTAAGCTGAACTAAGAACTTGATGAAACCATGTGTCCTGTGGACTAATAGCGGCCCATCTGGATTGAGTAATATCTTCTGGAGACGGAGAAACTCTCTGTCCCTCCTGCTGTAGCCCTTCTGCAGCCATTGATTGGCTTCTAAAGATAATTGCTTTCCCTCAGAGCAGCGCCGGTGCCGGTCCTGCCAGCAGATGGAAAGTCAAGCAGGCCTGAAAAGTATCTCCGACCTTGCAGTACCATATAATGACCAGGGAAACCACTCACGGTGCTGTAACATATGTGTCCATTTACATCTGAACTAAGCTGTGCGGTTCTGCACTGGTGTGATGTGGATGCAGGAGGGTTGGTCACAGCTTTTTGATGCGGTTAAATGAGCCATCTGAGGTAATTAAACCCCCAGGCGAGGAGAGAGGAGGAGCGGACGGTATCGACAGGAGCCGTTCTGATTACACATTAAAGATGAAAATCCATGCTCTGCCTCGTTCGACCTGTTACTCGTTAGAAAGACGTCGTCCGGGAGAAATAACTGCTTTTAAAATGCAAATGTAAACAGTGAAAACTGCAAAATCAGCAGTTTTACTGCAACGCACCAATGCACAGGAGTCACACGTTGTCCTCTCTGTCCACGTTTCTGTAGAACCCATGCGGACTCCCAAGAGGCTGAAGATTGCAGAGACAAAGTCTCGTCTGATAGCGGTGGACTGGGAGTCTCTGGGTTACAACATCACTCGCTGTCACACCTTCAATGTCACCATCTGTTACCACTACATGACGGCCAACAATCGCAGCAAGGCCGACTGTTTGGACATGGACCCTAAAGGTGGGACAATCCTCGTGGTTGATCTGATCCTTGCTCCTGGTTCATGTCCATACCATTAACCAAATCAATGACTTTGCAGCTCCGCGCCACATCGTGGGAAATCTGCCACCGTACACCAACGTCAGCCTGAAGATGATCCTGACCAATCCAGAGGGACGCAAGGAGAGTGACGAGACAATTATCCAGACTGATGAAGATGGTACGTTCAACATGCAAAAGAAAATCCTTCAGAAACAGGGATACAGTGCATCATGGGAGTATCTTCAGCAGCAGAGCTAAGGGTCAGGGTTAGACTCCCTGAGCAAGGATGTGGAATGATCTAGTCCTTAAGTCGGTGGAGGTTCCTAGACTCGTGTTGTACTTTTTCCCCAGTTCTTGTGTTGAAACACTTGGTTCTGGAACCGAGGCTGAATCTTTTATTTGTTGTAAACAGTTCCAGGTTCGGTTCCCAGTCAGTCACTGAAAGCCACTCGGTTTGAAGACAGAATCCTTCTGTACTGGAAGGAACCCGCAGAACCCAACGGAGTCATCATACAGTATGAGGTACTAACCCTAGTGGTCAGTTACTGGTTCAACACCACCACAGATTCTTCAACTTCTCTCCTAACCTCAACAGATCACCTACATCGCTGTTCGCTCCTTCGACCCCACGGTTCCCCTGAACCGGCCGGGCCTCACCGTGTCCCTGCCCTCCAACGCCACCCACCACCTGTTTTCACAGCTCCATCCGGGGGTCACGTACCATCTCACCATACGAGCGTCCACTTCCAAAGGCTTTGGCCCGGCCACCACGTTAAACGTGACGACTAACATTTCAGGTAGAGCCGATATTTTTGACATTTTTGTGTTGACGATACTCTCCTGAGGATCCACTCACTCCACACGGTTTGTTTTATTTCAGCTCCAACAATCGATGAGTACGATGGATCTGAGGCGTTTCTCAATGAGACCGCGACGACCATCACTGTCCTCCTTAAACCAGCACAGGCCAAAGGAGCTCCAATAAGGTAGGAGAAACAAGTCACAAACATTAGCAAGAAAATTCAAAATTCATCAATAGTTTGGTTTTGTACCAGTATTAATTACAGTTACAACAATCTTTAAGGTGTATTTCAGATTTTTTTTTGTTATTGAAGCAGTCAGTTAAGCTGACATTAAAAAAGCAGATGTTTCTATATTTTATTTCTTTTCCCTCCTTGTCTGCAGTGCGTACCAGATTGTGGTGGAGGAAGTAAATCCTCACCGGACTCGACGCCAATCATCCTCTGACTGCTACGAGGTAAATCCTAATCCTTTGCTGCAGGTTTCCTGTCCACTCTTCAGCTCCGCACATCACTGAAACCTCCACGGTCCAAACAAGAGCAGGAAGAAACTCTGACACTGAACTGAATTTACCTTTCTGTTCTCCAGGTTCCCGTTTCTTACCACAGTGCGTCCAGCGGTGGATCTCCGTATTATTATGCTGCACAGCTGTCCCCCAGTAACCTCCCTGAGCCCCTTCCCTTCACTGTGGGGGACAACAAGACGTACCAGGCAAGTGTCCTCTCTGTCTCCGAGCACATATATCTATATATACTCCATACTTTATATACTTTACTTTACATACCTTATATTTGCAATTATGAAAATTCACGCTTATTTTTTTTAAACAATCTCACACATTTTTTCACTATCAACTCCAAGGTATTGAGATACAGATTAGAGCATTGGTGGAACCTTCGTTCACCGAGAGGAGAATTGCAGCTTCTCTCTTCATCTCTCCTCATCCTCCTCTTCTTCGTGGACTAATATTTGTTTAATTTGTCCGTCTTCTATTGCTTCATATGATATATTTTCCCACTGATAACAGAGCACGTCGGGGCAGGTCAGTAAAAGGGAAATAATGGAAGAATCTCATTTGCAGATTTTTCCCATTTCAAGGTGTATTTTGGAAGTGAGTTACTGTGACAGGAGAAGGATCACTGCACAGAAGAATAAACATTATGACAAGATTCTGACAATTCTCTTCTCAATCCTCAGGGTTTCTGGAATCCTCCTCTGGCACCGAGGAAGAACTACAACATCTATCTCCAAGCTGTCAGCAGCACTGAGCGGGTTAGTCACCATGTTAACACGATTTCATTTTAATACCTTTAACCTGATAAAAACATGTTCTCACTGTTTATGGACCAGACACATTGACCTTTGTCTTTCCCTTCAGGAAACGAAGACCCAGTGTCTGAGACTGGCCACTAAAGGTGAGCAGGACAAACACAAACAGACGTGTTGTTGATTCTTCATCTCTGATGTCATGGGTTTTCAGGGCAGCAGATTTGAGGCATTCTGTCATAATCTGGCTGCATTTGCAGGAAATAATATGTTTTTCCTGGATTAGGAGCTTCAGAGGTGACGATATACATACGGAGAATATATGTCACAATATGTCAGAGCTGCTGCACACTTTTTATCAGTCACCATATGGCTGCAGATTATAGGACGACTTTTAAAATGTCGCCTGGTTAATCTCACACAATCCCACCGCTAATGTGGTGTTTTCAGAAAAATGGGTTGTGGAGCGTGGATCAGCTCGGGTCCGACCGGATCTGGGCACCAACAACATTCTCGTTGACGGGCCAGTAACTACCTAAACCAGTGATTACCAACAGGGGGCGTGCAAAATCCGCCTCACACCTGGATTCTGAAATTCCCCCCAAAAACCAAAGAGAATTTATTTTTTATAGTCACCAGGTCAACATTTATTTGACTGAGCAGCTGCTGCTGGTCAGGTTGGTCAGAACAGGAACGTTGTTCTTCTCATGAGGAGAAACTGCTCCATTTCCACATCCACAGAGAAGGTCTGAGTGATGTTAGGACTGGGATCAGGATTTAAGAGGGTTTTTTAAAGTCCGTTAAAAGAAATAAGACATGGTTCTGGACAGAGAGGTCAGACCACTGTCCCTCCGTCTCTCTGTGTGTGTGAGCGATCAACCGTGAACCTGAGTGGAGGGATTAAATGATGATGGGCCCATTAGATCATCAGGGCTATTGTGTATTGTCAGCGCTGCTCCAGGGTGTGTGTGGTGTGTGTAGTTGTGATTGTGAGTTACATTGTTGGTGCACTGACCTGGAAGATCTACACAGTCAGAGCCAATAATGATGGCAGTGACTTCCAGAGAGGGTTTTCACCCAGTTCAAATGAACTGCAGTAAATCTATGACAATATGGTTCATGACATTTTCAGACGTGGACAAACGAGTGGACAAATACTGTGTGGACACTGAGGTTCTCACCTCACCTCAAAAACTTCAGTCCTGGATGGATTTTGGTTTGTTGTGGGTTTGTCAGCTGACATTTGGTTCTTATCCAGGTCATCTTTTCAAAGCTGTGTCTCCAGCACCATTATTCCAGGTCAGGGTCAGGGTCAGGGTCAGGGTCAGGGTCAGGGTCAGTGTGGAGTCCAGAGTCTTAGACACTGTGAGAAGGGAATGAAGAGACGACTGTGTTTGTCTGGTTGATTTAAAGCATTAGACCTGGATTATTGTCTGACTGATGTATCGTCTCTGTGTGGGATCATTGGGATCATTGGGATTATTGGGATTATTGTAATGCACTATAATGTTCTTATGGAGCAGCACAGCAGAATGTTTTGGTGTTGGAGATCAGATCAGATCAGTTAGTGGAGATCAGAAAACCTGATGCTCTTTCTCTGTTCGTTCCTTCACGAGGAGAGAACAATGAGGAGATGTGTTGGTCTCCAGGCAGTGGGAAAAAAAAACATCTGCATCAGTTCTTATATGGACTTATTTACCACAGCAGTTCACAACAACAACAACAACAACAACAACAGGAGTGTGAAGTTCAATGGTGACGTAGAAAAATAGTCCAGTCAAAACAACAACAGACTGAAAAAATGAAAAACACAGTTTTAGTTTGTTTCCACCTGGATTAACGGTGTTGGTGTCATTAGAAGGGACAGTGTAAGACTCTGTCCTCCACAAAAACACATGTTGTTGCTTTTATATTTAACTTTCACACTGCAGTGTTTGACACAGGTGGAAATGAAATCTCTGCACTCGTTCATCTCTGCTGCGTAATCGCAGACGTTTCCAGTGACATTTGTCTGAATTTGCTTGAGCAGAAATATTTGGACTACATATTCTGGCCCCGCTCGTTTCGCAGGTTTGATTGAAGTGTCGTAATTAAACGGCTCATCTGGATTTATTCCTTATCGTGTTCACATTTCACCGCCACACACTCAGAAAAACACGCCACACCTGGTTTCCCGGGGCCGTCAGGTAGCAGACACTGCAGAAACACTCGGGAAACTCTGCCAACATCACAGAGTCTTTGTGTTAAACAACCACACACAGACGTAAATGAGCAAAGTGAAGAGGAGCAGGAGGAGCAGGAGGAGGAGGAGGTTTGACTTCAGTCCCAGAGTCTGGGGAGTTTGGTTTGTTGCCTTCGTCTGAGTCTTATCAGAACAGAAGCACAAGAGAAGAGATTATGAGCCTAATCTCATCCTCCTCACTCATTGGCCTGATGTTTACAGCTTCATTAACTATCAAGGAGACAAATGTTCACGGAGAAAATAAGATTCAGATTCGTGTCTGTCATCACCTCAACTGTCAATCCAACTCCAGAAGTGGTATAAATATGTTTATATATATATATATATATATATATATATTTATGTACATATATATCTTTTACGAAAATATAGAGTATTCATATACATGTCTATATTTTGAAGACACTTGGAATTTAAAGCATTAGAAACATGACTAAATGTGATTAATCACAAACTAAGCCACAGCTTCTCTGTAATAAATTGTTTATAATTTTTTTTGACAGCTTTGATTTAAACCCCAGACTTTTTGGTCTGGTTCAGTAATTCTTCTTCTTCTTCTTTTTTCTTCTTCTTCTTCTTCCTTTTCTTCTGTCCTGGGGCTGCAGGGGCCACCGAGGAGCCAGAGGTCATCCCTGACCCGGCCAAGCAGACGGACCGGGTGGTAAAGATTGCAGGAATCAGTGCTGGTGTTCTAGTCTTTATTCTGCTGGTGCTGGTTGCCATCCTTTTGGTCAAGAAGAGGTGAGTGAAGAGTAACAGTTCAACACAGTTTAATGTCACACCTGAGTTTTTACACGGACATGTACGCGGGCGCGTGGACACCAGTGGGTCCACGGTCTGACGTAGTGACACCATCTCCATCCATCCACCATTAACATTGATCTCCCTTCAGAACCACTCTGGTCGTCACCACCTCTGTGTTTATAAAACGTCAGGAAACTTATTGTTTTGGTGACCATTGTTTTGATTTTTTATTTACATTTTTAATTTGAGAAAAAAAAGACATCAGAACAAACACTCCAAAGATCTGACCTCAGCGTGGACCTGGACCTTCACGACAAAACATTTCAGACTCAACAGTTACTTTTATTTATCAAAAAGATAAACATGAATTATTTCAGTCAGTTCTCAGGAAGGATTTTCACTCATTCACCTGTAGAGTCAGAAGAAGAAGCACAGTTGCAGAGCCAGCGGGCCTCCGGTGTTATTTGGTACACAGCGCCATCCAGTGGTGAATTTGAGAGTCACACGTTAAACCTTTAGTTTAATAAATGTCACCAAACTGGGCCGACAGCTGTGTGTGAACTGGACACTGTTATTAAATGTTCTCTGTCAGTCTGTAGACACAACAGTCTGTGCTCTATGACATTTTGAAACACACCACACATTTATGTGGCCTGTCCTCCAAAAAACTAAGATCATCACAGTCCTGACTATAGACTGGAGCAGTTGAACCCAGATTAGAAGATTCATGCTTCTCCTCCTGAAGAGTCAAGACTCCTTTTATTACCAGAGCTTTTACAACCTGACGAGGGGAGAGAGAGAGGGAGAGAGAGGCTTTAATTTACCGTCGCTCTCTTCACAAATCAAAAACAATTAGAGACGTTACATCAGAGTCAGAGATGAAAAGTCATTACTGGAGATCTCTGCTCTCACAGACCCTGACGTGCACATTTTTCATCTGATGCCTGTAATGAATTCATGTGATCCAGTGTCAGCACCGTGGCTTTAGTGTCAGAGTGTAATTGTTAATGACATCCTCAGGGCCGCAGCGTTAAGTGCAGATGATAAATATTTTATTTTTAGCCTGGGAAAAAAAAAGGAGAAAAAGGAAATGAACCTGACGGTGTTTGATCCATAGTTTGAACTGTCAGCGCTCTGATTGCTGAGATGTTATCTCTCCCCGGAGGATTTTAGGTCATTTGATTATAGAAAATTGGAGCAAATTGAGAAATAATGCATTTTCAGGAGGCAACGCTTGTGCGAGACTCGGTGATTGCACACGAAGCCCCGCAGGACTCGTCTGTTGTTGTTGTTGTTTTATGAACAGAATGAATCGTCAAAGCTGCTCATTTATCAACGCTCAGGGCGACTTTCTGATCAACATTAGTGACTCGTGGTTCAACTCCTCAGTGGTGACGCTCTGACCTCTAGGTCTGATCATCAGCAACAGGAAGAAAAAAAATCTTCCTTAATTAATGGCATAAACATTTAGATCTTTTTTTTTTACCTTGTTTTGTTCTGCTGGTTGTTCCTTGAGTTCATCAGTGGTGGTGGTTCAAGTGGTGAAGTCATTTCCATGAAGGTTCCGAGGGAGATCAATATTCATTCACCATGAACCAATTTGAACAATACTGCATCTTTAAAATACATGGTTGGACACGATGACATCGCTGTGACATCACGACCTGCTCGACTCAAAGCGAGCCGCGTGGTGCGGAGAAAAAGTGTTAGCTGTCAGGACGAGTGAGGATTGGTCAGAATCAGGGCAGATGTAATGCATGAACAGTCATTTAATCATTTTGTTGTTTACAAACAAAAACCCTTTTGTTGCTTTGTTGTGATTTTGATTTCTTTTTAAACTAAATGGTAAACTTTATTATTTTTTTATTTTTTTAACTTTTGAACAAAAACAACAAAAATCAAACCTTGCATGAGCCTCTAGTTGAGTGGCAGTCCAACGGTGTTGTCTTCTGTTTCTGTTGTTGCTGGTTGGGACAGGACAGTTTTGTCCTTATTTGCATATTCATGACCCTTGTGTCTCACTCTTTGCTCTCTGATTGGCTCACCCCCCCAGGAGGACCTACTATTCATACTCTTATTACCTGTAAGTAAACGCAGCAGCAGATGGATCAGCTTATTGGGCCAGTCTCTAGTGACTAGTTGTTGTTATTTCTTTTAAAGATGCAGTATACTTTTTTCAAGACAAAAACGCATTTCCAGCTGTGATCAACCAGCCAACCAATCAAAGTCATCCTCATTGATGCCTCGCCAGAGCAGGGGTTCAATTCACTCTCATGTCAATTCAGGATTTTCATTAATTCCTTACAACCAACACTTTCTCTCTTTTTTGTTTGTTTTTCTTTAAATACGACTTTGAGAGATGGACTCAGATCAGTAGAAGAAACATCCAGGGTTTGTTGTGATCTATGGAATCACACACACAGAGTAAACTGATTAAACTGAAGTGACGGTGAATTGAGCTCCGGCCCCGCTGATCACCACGCGCTCCACAGTTGCTCATCACGGCCAAAGTCGGCCCTTTGGCTCAGCGGCCTAAGCGTGCTGTTTGAAAAAAGAATGCTGCACTTGTGACTTGTAGCTCTTTGTGTGCATGTAGTCATGTGATCATCCATCCGCCCATCAAGTCACGGGTATCATGGCACCTCTGTCTCTCCTGTCGGTGGAGCGGGACAACTTGGTTTTTCTACTTGGGGACATGACATGTAGGGTCAGGGTTTGAGTCTGTGTTTTTTTTCTTTTTCTTTTTTTCATCCATCTTTGACTCTTTTCTCTGTCCTGCAGCTGTTTTTGCTGATGTCAAAACTACAAATAACACAACAAGACAGGAGTTTGGTTTCTCTCTTCTTACAGACTGTAGAGTTAACACTGTTGTTAAACAACACCATGCAATTCCAATTCTTACCTACAGGAGGTGCTGTTGATATTGATTCAATTCTAGAAAGAAATTGTCATTTATTTATTTAAATCCAATTATTTGATTTGCAAATAGATTCTTTCTCTGACATGGCAGACCTCAGGTGTGTACTGGATAATTCCATCCAATGTTAAGCCCTATGCTATGTAATATAGGAGCACTTTCTTTTCAAACCATAAACTATGAGGTTGTAGGAAATTCCTACATACTCTACCTTTAAGCAACAGCTTTCCTCCTGTGTTGCTTCCATCCTTTCTCTCTTCCCTCCAGTCACTCTATATTCTCTTGAGTCTCTTCTCTCAACATAGTGTGTGTGAGTTGTCACTGTGTGTGTGTGTGTGTGTGTGTGTGTGTGTGTTACCGTAGAGGTGGAGTTGGTGTGTTTTGGGGAGTAAGAGGTAAAAGGAACAGAGAGCACAGCAACAGCATGTGTTTGTCAGGTAATCAGTCAGAGCCGTACATGGTATCAGTCTGGCAACCGTGAGAAAATCCATTTCCTAATCCACCCTCCTTCCTGATCCGATGCAGTCTTCTGGCCCGGCAGCTGTGGGAGACGCAGCCAGCCTGGACGTCTGTCCAACGGCACAGATGTTGTCTCTGCTGATACGTATCTGCGGCTCTGAGAAAATTGTGTTCCTGCATGGTTTGACAATATTTCCTGGGGGTTCACGGTGTGCACGCTGTGAGGGAGTTGAAGCTACGGATATTTCTTAGAATGGTTACAGTTTATCATGTGATGGTTGTTGGTTCAGTGACTGCTCCTGCCTTTGGACCTACCTTTCCTCTGTGGAAAATAAAGAAACCCTTGAGTCTGATGTGTTTTCCTGTCAGATGGAAACGTCAGTAATGCCTCTGATCCCACAGCACATTTTGAGGGGATGAAACAGTGGTTTCCAAAAAGTGTTTAGAGCTAAACAACAAGTAAATAAAAGAGGGTGGGGCTTAGGAACAGTTGGGGAACCACTGCATTTGGAGGAGAAGAGGCTTTTCTGGGTTTATCTTCTCAGATGCTTGGTGTCGTTCCTTTGACCCAACAGTCAATTCTGTTCCCTGCTGACATTGAAGTGAAGAACTTCTCCTCTTCTCTCCTTGCTTGTTTTCTCCTCTCTCTCACTTCCTTCTGTCCATCTTTGGTCTGATTTTCCCTCTTCCTGTTGGTTTTCAACTCTGCATCTTGACTCAGACGCCTGCAGCTCAGCTCTTCTCCACAAATAATAGATAATAAAGCTGGACGCTGTAAGATCCCTCTGTGCATGGCTGACGGTACACAGGGCTGTGTCCTGCAGGTCTGACTGATGTCTGGGTGTCTTTTGTCCCTGACTGTCTTTGTCTCTGCCCCACCGTAGAAAACTGGCCAAAAAGCGCAAGGACGCCATCGGAACAACTCGGCAGGAAATGACTCACATGGTGAACGCCATGGACCGCAGCTACGCCGACCAGAGCACGCTTCACGGAGAAGACCCCATGGCTGTGACCTTCATGGACTCACACAACTACAACAACAGATGTAGGTTCACTTGTGGTTCCACTGGAGCAGGGTTTAATTCCAACATGTGGAGGGTTACGTTTGAGGAAAAAAAAGTTTCTAGTCTTGATGGGACCATCTATGGACCATCACCAACACAACACTCACTCCTAATCTTCTAACCTCCTGACACTGTTTCCTTCTGCAGTGCCCAACGACCCTCTGGTTCCTACTGCTGTGTTAGGTGAGACATGGATCAATGTACCAGATTCCATTGATTCCATTGATTCCACCTTCATTGATCCTCAGTAGAAACAGCTCATCACTGCCCCCAGTGGTTGAACCCCCATATTCATTTGTCAGATGTGTCTGCTGTTGTTCATGTCACTCCTCAGGATTTTTTAGTTTTGTTCTTGTTGTTGTGAGGTTGAACCACACACCGTGTCCTGTTCTTCTCCAGATGTTTCTCCAGCTGCTAGGCTCTGCCACTGCACCACACAACACCCTCTAGTGTTGGCTTTGCGTATCTCCCACTTCACCACAGTCTTTTCCTTCATATAATATAATAGCTTCACTTGTGAGTGGTTCCAACCTGTCACATCGCCACCCAGTGGACTGGCAGGATGCAGCAAATTAAGAAGCTTTGTAGAGACAGCACTGCAGCTAATTGACCCTACGAGGGCCGCAGCGAACTCTGAACAATGGTTAATGAGTCAGCGAGTCCTCGGGGCGATGCTAACGACCAGTTGGATTAAAGAGGAGGTGTCCTTTGATGAAGAGTGGGGGAGACAAACCCAGTGGGTTGTGTTGAAAACCCCGGGCTGCTTCATTAGTCAACATGTCAGTCTTTACATTCAGTCTGTGGACTGGGATGGTCTAGCAACGAACTGACTGGAGATGACATCACGTTCACCCTTCAATGATGTTATCATCATAAATCTGATCCTTGATTGAGATTAAAGTCATTTTTTTATTTTTGTTGTTTCAGCATCAGAGCTGAGAGTTTATATCAGTCTATGTCTCTGTACCGTTTCCTGTGTGTGGTCCTGGTCCATCATCCACTCTCACTCATCTACATAGGTTTTCACATGTGTCTCTTAAGCTGCAGTTTGACCAAACATTTATCTTTTTCTCCTTTTCTGCTGCTTTGGCTTGTAGTTCCAATCACCGGTGAGTGTAAAAGAATCAAAGAGGAGTCTGAACTGAGCACAAAAAATCCTGTATTATCTCAAAGTATTGGTCAATTACTAAATACTACAATGCCCCTGACGTTGGGTGTTTGGTTTGGATGTTTCTCTTTGCTCCACACACTGTGAGTGATTGTGTTCTTCTTGTCCTCTCGCAGACGAGAACCACACCGGTTCTGCAGCGGAGAACAGCCGTCTCCTGGACGTACCTCGTTACCACTGTGAAGGCACCGAGTCTCCGTACCAGACCGGGCAGCTCCACCCTGCCATCAGAGTGGCCGACCTGCTGCAGCACATCAACCTCATGAAGACGTCCGACAGCTACGGCTTCAAGGAGGAGTACGAGGTGAGCTTCGACTCCAGTGTCTCCGCCCGCAGTGGTCACAGTATCGACCGCTCTGTTATTAGCTCAGTTAAAAACCCAATCATTTCTAATGGAAGATCTGACTGTGATGGAAACGTGTTGGGTTTTATGGCTGGATTAAATCAGTGTTGGCCTAAATCTGCTGGTGTTTGGCTGTAAAGGCTGAATTGCTGTTTAATTTGACGGGTTTCTGCCTCATTGACTGAGCAGTAAAATCCTGGCGCTGCTGTAATAACACTGCAGATTTATCACTGGTGCAAAAACAAGCAAACAGCAGAGTAACACCATCAGCACAGGGGACTCTGCTGTGAAGGAACCAGAACCCTTAGGTGTTAATCTCTGTATTTTTCTGCTCTGTTGATGGTCCAGAGTTTCTTCGAGGGACAGTCGGCGTCCTGGGACGTGGCCAAGAAGGAACAGAATCGCACCAAGAACCGCTATGGAAACATCATAGCATGTAAGTATGAAGTCAGTCTGCACTGCCCGTCATAATCTTGGTGTGGGCGGGGCCAGTATCACCATAACATACTTACATATTTGAGCAAATCTGATTGGACAAAACATCACCAACATGAAGTTTTTGCATTTTCATACTTCCAAAATTCATCAAATTCATTGAGGGCTAGTGTTCGATACCCACACCTTATGTTTCTATGGTCAGGGCCAACAGCTCTCCTGAACTTTCTCTTCTTCTCCTTCTTCTCCCAGATGACCACTCTAGGGTTGTTCTTCAGCCCATCGAAGATGACCCCTCCTCAGATTACATCAACGCCAACTACATCGATGTAAGTGGAAACGCATCGAATGCTACTATTGGCTCCCAACGAAACCAACGAAACCACACTCCCTCGCTCGTATGTCAGGCCTCTATACCTATTATTGCGTCTACTGGTCGTCCATCGCTCCATCTCAGAAAAATTGTCCATCAGTCCATCAGTCCATCAGTCCATCCTGGATTCTCATGAATATTTTTTTGTTTAGTTTATTCAGCTTGGATTTCTGTCTGTGTGTGTAGTGGATTGAACACATTAGGCAACGGTGAAGTGATGAGGATTCTGATTGGTTGTGGTTTGAGTCTCTCCTCCCATTGGTTCAATCCCGCTTGCGTCCATCTTCTGACTGGTCCATCCATCTTTTCAACCGTTCTCATGTCTCGTTCGTCTCTTCACTTCATTTTTCACCTTTATCATCTCCACCAATCATCTGCACGTGTGTCGCTGTGCTTTTTCACGCTGCTGTGCTTTTGTAGCATGTTCTTCTGTGTAGTTCTGAGCTGCTCATCTGAATCTGTGCTGATGTTGAACCAGAATTTGGTTGAATCTTCAGTGTCCTCCACATTCAGTCCAATTCTGGTTCCTGTGTGTTCTTTCTGCATGGCTTTTTAAACTTCCATTATGTCAGCACAAGTTTTTATTTCTTTTATTCTGATTGACATTCACTGACATTGTTGTGCTTTCTTCTTCCCTTCCTTTCCTCCACTCCTTCCTCCTTCCTTCCTTCCTTCCTTCCTTTCCTCCACTCCTTCCTTCTGCCTGTGCCTTGGCCTGTAGATTTGGCTGTACAGGGATGTAAGTATCACTGTGGACTCTCTCTCATTCACACCCCTCACCCACACTCTCGCCTCCATGTGCATCGAGATCAATGAGAATGTTTAAGTGTCAGGTGCCCCCTGCTGCATGAGATGCTTCACTACATCCCATCATCCCACCAGTGTTATCCACTGTGAGGCCGACATTTGCTCCCACATACTTGTTGTTATACAGTGGGCTGTGATGAATCCAATGGTTGTCACGCTAAAATATATTTGACACCACATATAGTTAATGAACCTTAGTCAACTAGTATTAATGCGGTAATTGGAAAGTACATGTGTAACAATAAATGTTTTTTGTTGGTTTATTTTCAGGGTTACCAAAGACCCAGTCATTACATCGCCACCCAAGGTAAATATGACTATAAACTTATCAATACTACTAAGTTATTGTTGTCAAAACCAAGTCTACGTGTTCCTGTGTGCAGGCCCTGTTCATGAGACTGTGTATGACTTCTGGAGGATGGTTTGGCAGGAACAGTCAGCCTGCATCGTCATGGTAACCAACCTGGTGGAGGTTGGAAGGGTGAGTGAGGAATAATAATAATAATCATCCAGGCAGAAAAAAAATGATCCATCACCCATATTTCCTTGGTTTTGTTCATCACCTGAATATTAAACCTCTGTTCCATACTCAGGAGGGCTCCCTCTTGTGGGGCTTAAAGCTATTGCAGATGATGTAGCTGGACAAATGCATTTTTACATGCACTTAATTTGGAAATGAAAATTTTGGAAATGAAAGAATTAAAGGAGGTTGGATTTGATTAGAAAACTCTTCCACCCACAGGTCAAGTGCTACAAGTACTGGCCGGACGATGCAGAGGTTTACGGAGACTTCAAGGTGACCTTTGTGGAAGTGGAGCCTCTGGCTGAATACGTCATTCGCACCTTCACTCTGGAGAGGGTGAGTCTGAGTTATTATTTTAGGTTTTTTTTTCCTCACGTGAAGTAGTCTAAACAGGTGACTGTGTGTTTGCAGCGTGGATTCAATGAGGTGCGTGAGGTCAAGCAGTTTCACTTCACCGGTTGGCCTGACCACGGCGTGCCCTATCACGCCACGGGACTCCTGTCTTTCATCCGTAGAGTTAAAAACTCCAATCCGCCCTCTGCTGGTCCCATCGTGGTTCACTGCAGGTTGGTGTCTAGATACAACCTGACAAAGTTGTCAGAATAGTTGTATTAATTCACCATTTTTTCCTCATAACCCTTCAGCCCACACCTGAGACTTAGTTGTATTATTTTGAACCATAACAGATTCAATTATTTGATATTCTCTGCTGTGTCTCCGTGTGTGTGTTTAGCGCCGGTGCAGGACGTACAGGCTGTTTCATCGTCATCGACATCATGCTGGACATGGCAGAGAGAGAGGGAGTGGTGGACATCTACAACTGTGTGAAGGCGCTCCGCTCACGGAGGATCAACATGGTACAGACTGAGGTGACTGCATTACCCATCCTCCATCTGCATCTCTATCTCAGGATTAAAGCTCAGTCAACCCTGAGTCATCAGCATGGTGCCGGCTGAGGTGACAGCCAGGAACCATGTGACCATGTCATCCTGTCATCTTCACACCATCTCACACCATCTCACCTAGTGTAGGTTTCATTTTTCGCAGTGACCTGGAGGAAGGTAAATGTCCATCATCATCCTTCACACTTTCTTTCTGCTTTTGTATGATGATACAATGGCACCATCTAGAGGTCACTTTGTGACTTCATTCATCACATCATCAACCATCTCTCACCTGCAGCGTCTGTCACTTTGATTTTTTTCATGTTTCTCATGTTGCGTTATGTGAACAATTTATCGTCTTCAAAATCCTGATGTGAGACTGAAGGATCCACGTGGACGTTGTGACACGTTCTGACTTGTTCATCCTCAGGAGCAGTACATATTCATCCACGACGCCATACTGGAGGCCTGTCTGTGTGGAGAAACCTCCATCCCAGTCTGTGAGTTCAAGGCTGCTTTTTATGAACTGATCCGCATCGACTCCCAGACCAACTCCTCACACATCAAGGACGAGTTCCAGGTAAAGTGTCATGATCAGGTCCAGAGAAATGTGATCAAAGAATCTGCCTCTCCAACCAAGTTACTCTGACGTCAAACTAAGTCACCGTACGTCCCTGTCCCTGTCCCTGTCCCTGTCCCTGTCCAGACGTTAAACTCAGTGACCCCGCAGCCCCAGCCTGAAGACTGCAGCATCGCACTGTTGCCTAGGAACCAAGACAAGAACCGCTTCATGGACGGCCTTCCTCCTGACAGATGCCTGCCCTTCCTCATCACCATCGATGGAGAGAGCAGCAACTACATCAACGCCGCTCTGATGGATGTAAGTCTGTTTTAAACACTCAGAAAAATTAACTCTTAAATGAAAAGTTTGTTGTTTTCAACACAGAGTGCAGCAGTTTGGGAAACGATGGAATTGACCTGTTTGGTTTTTGATAAAGACACTTCCTGTTTCAGCTCTGAGGTCACGTATGTAACCACGAAACCAAATTTGGATGAGAAACAATAACTAATTAATCAAGTGGTTAATTATAATTAATCATGATTATCAGTTAATTGTTATTTAAAACAATCAGAGGTAATTTGACAAAACAGCTGAGTGAGTTTCATCCTGAACTGCAGCTCCATGTGTTGAGAATAATAACAGTTACATGTTATTCACAGGTTCAACAAAGATCTAGGAGGTTCTTTTGCACATTTATATTTATGAACAATACACACACACACACTCACACACACACACACAGACTCCCCTCCCTGTTTGTGTGATGCTGTGTTTGTGGTTATTAGCAGCAGGAGGCTAGAGACAAATCCAGGTTCTAAGAAAAGCCTTTAATTTCTCTGACCAACAACTGGTCAGTGAGTAGGTTGGACTTTAAGGTAAGGTAGAAATATCTGCTCACCTTTAGCTTTTGTTTTTTATCATTATTACGACCAACAGAGTAGATTTAAAGGGTGGAAAGTCTTTGAAAAGTGTTTGAAAATGTAATTCATGTCTGGTGTGGAGAAACTTCTCTCCAAACAAAACTGACTTGAAAAAAGGGTCATTTTATTTTGTAGGACAAATATTTTTTTCCCCAAAGTTTAGCCGAGTTAATCTTATCTTTGGCCTCTCTCTAACCAAGCTGTCAGAAGAGTTCCAGGTAATGGGATTTATGTCAAATCTCCAATACTGGATTTGTTTCATGGCTTCAGTGTCGTCCACCAGCACAAAACCATTGACCCTGAACCCTGGTCCTTCCAGAACCATCGACTTTCACCTCCATCTCACATGTTGAGCTGCACATCCACATCACAGTGACCCCTCTCTTATCACAGTGCTTTGGTTCCCAAAGTAGAGGTGAGGTAGTTAACAAGTTGTTGGATGGAGATAGAAGATTAAGACAGGAGAGAAGGAGAGGAGGAGAGGACGGCCACCAGACCAGGGGAGATGATGAGAGAGACCACGATGACTGAGCCAATCAGCAGAGCAGGATCAGTTCTTAGCCAATAGTCTGCTGTTCCCACAGAGAGGGAACACTGTATTTTAATCCTAATCTTAAATCCACCCTGGATTGTCACCAAGGTCAGTTTTGATGATGTGTCTGGACATAAAGTAAGTTCACTGACCTCAGTAAATACAGACCTCTGGATGTTTAGTGGACCTGGGCTCTCATTGCATGCTGCCAACACCTGATAGACCCACGGCATGATCATGTGACCTGACATCACGTCTCCACCCCTGTGTTCACCGTGTCGTCGTTCACACTCGGTGTCTGTGTACGAGAGGCCAACTGACACATATACCAATCGTGGTGGTCATGTGACCGGTGAGGTTCTGACGTCTGTGCTGTGTTTCCCTGCAGAGCTACAGACAACCTGCTGCGTTCATCGTTACCCAGCATCCTTTGCCCAACACCGTCAAAGATTTCTGGCGTCTGGTTTATGACTACGGCTGCACCAGTCTGGTGATGTTGAATGAGATCGACCTGGCGCAGGTCAGTCACGTCCTTCATGTCTTCACCAAAAAGATCTAAGACTTTTTCCTGTTATTTAGAAAAACCCTGATATACGTCCGTACCAGGGTGGTCCAACGTTAGCATTTTCCCGACATTGTCCATACATTTAATTCTCATTTTCAATATCAATTGATACCAATGAAGGTCTGGTAATGTTTTTTAAATAACCGATAAAAACCACTGTATGAGCTGCCCTGCTGCCATCTAGTGACATTAACTTTAATAAGCAGCTATTTATCCCAAAACTCTGTAGAGAACACATTATTTTTCCAAACCTAGTTGTGAGGTTATCAGGTTTTTACTATCAGAAGAGAAAATGATAAAGGTTGTTTCTGATGTTATTACATACTTATGCTAATACACAAATACATTGATGTTCTGAACAGTTTTTTGTTCGTTACTTTGTCCTCAGGGTTGTCCTCAGTACTGGCCAGAAGAGGGCATGCTTCGCTACGGCCCAGTCCAGGTGGAGTGTATGTCCTGCTCCATGGACTGTGATGTCATCAGTCGACTCTTCAGAGTCTGTAACCTCACCAGGGTGGGTGGAGTTTGTCATCGTCCTGCTGCCCTTAGTTTGACCTCAGATCTGTTTCCTCTGATGCTCGCTGTCCTTTCCTGTCTTCCTGTCTCCTGTCTCAGCCTCAGGAAGGTTACCTGATGGTTCGACAGTTCCAGTATCTGGGGTGGGCGGGCCACAGAGAAGTCCCCGCCTCCAAGCGCTCGTTCCTGAAGCTGGTCCTCCAGGTTGACCAGTGGCAGCGGGAGGGAGAAGAGGGTGAAGGCAGGACCATCGTTCACTGCCTGTGAGTCCGTGGCTCAGGATGAACTGCGTCTGTGAATGTGAGAAGGTCCAGAGTCACTGATGTCTTTTTCTCTCGCTGTACAGAAACGGAGGCGGACGCAGCGGAGTGTTCTGCGCCTGCAGCATTGTGTGCGAAATGGCTAAGAGACAGAGCATGGTGGACGTCTTCCATGCTGTGAAGACCCTACGGAACAGCAAACCCAACATGGTGGACACTCCGGTGAGTGGGACTGATAAAGGGACTGAGGCCGTCCACAGTGAATGTTTGTCTGTAACGCGGTCTGTCTGGTCATTTCCAGGAACAGTACCGGTTCTGCTACGACCTGGTGCTGGAGTTCATTGAATCCTCCTAAAGCAGGGAGCGAGGAAGAGGAGGAGAAGCTTCTCACTTCTCTCTGCTCCTCACTCCTGTCTGTGAAGGCCGTCCTGTAGCATCGCCGTGACGTGTGGTACCAGAAGAACCTGCTCCGTTCACAGCGACTTGAAACCAAGGGAATGAGAAGGAGGTGGGAGGAGTCCAGGACGCTCCTTCTGCTCCACTATAATTATTGTACAGTGTCTATTCAGGGGGGAGGAGGTGCCGTTACATCCTGCACCTCCCACCACCACGCATGGACTGAACACCGTTTGACCTGCAGTACTTCATCCGCTCCGTAGATGTCCCCGCTCTGCTTTTGACCTTGCAAGTTGCAGCCACAGCTTTGAAAGACACCCCCCAGAGCGCCCCCCACAGGCTGTTTGTCTGTGGTGTGTCTCCTCAGCCAGAAAAAGAAACATTTAATGTAACAGTGCAGCCGAACACTGTGTTCAGTTTCAAGCTTCAGTTTCCTGCCCTGTGCACCAGCAGCCCCCGCCCCCATGTTGGTTCACTCCACTGGGTGTCTCCCTTCATCTGTTCTCACGCACTTGTTCATCAATGTAGAGAAAATAACAACAGTGTGAAATTTTGTGTCACATGGAGACGTTTCTAAGCAACGAGACTGAAAACGAACCACAGACATGAGGAGCGTTAGACTTTAGGTTTGTTTCTGTTTTTGAACCTTATCATGAAGTGGTGACTGTGACCTGAGGAGACGTCTGTTGCTGTTGCTGTTGCTGTTGTTGTTGTTGTTTTAGTGATTTGTTTGTTGATTTGTGGTTACTCTTCAATCGTACTGTCTCGTACGATCTGCTGGTTGGAGGGAGTTTTTCTTTGGAAATTGTCTCCATTCCAACACATCGTACACCACCCTCACTCCAGATCAGGGTGCAGCCATGTGACGTGTTTGATTGGCTGGGGCTGGGCCCGACCGACCTCCAATTCAGGGGAATCATATATGACCTGTGCTTTTCAGGAAAAGAAGGCGATGTTGCAAACCAACACACTCTTTCTGTAAAACACAAATTCAGTTTCCCCTGGAAATTAAGTTGAACTGACTGCCAGGCTTTTATTTGTTTGTTTGTTTGTTTTAATTTTTGTGCACTGGTGGCCAACGATTTTTGTTATTTCTTATTATGTTTCTTTGCAGCTGATGTTTATCCATAAGCCAAAGACTCTAGTGTAAATATGTCTATATGGAGAAAGCACATTGTTTGTATTTATTGTTTGTTTACTTGCATCGCTCCTATAAGAACAATCATGCTTCATTCCATGTTTACCACCAGGGGGCGCTTAAACTCAACAGCAGGGCGCTTATTAGGAGTTTATGGTGTGTCTGTCTGGTCCGGACTCACTGCACCAAACTTTCTTTGGTTCAGTGAGTCCGGACCACACAGAGACAACGACGGCCTGATTTTTGTCCACTAACCAGAGTTTGAACGTCTCTGTTTGAAGCTGTAAATGAAAGCATAGAAGTAGTTTTTCAGTATTTAGGTGGAGTCCAGTGGTCGTACTGTCTGATGTTACAGTGGTTTCTCTGTTCTGTTTGTGCTCAGTAGAAGAACACACACACACACACACACACACACACACAGTAGTTTGTTTTATTACGACTGTTTTAATTTCTGCAGAGATTACAGCTCTAATCCCTCTCATGTTTTTGACTGGATTAGCTGTTTGTCCTCACTTTCATCCCATTCTCTGGACACACACTGACTCACAGGGGTCGATGGACTGTGAGACACACACACACACACACACACACACACACACACACACACAGGTCAACTTGTACTGTGCCTAACGATGGACGTCACAGCCAGAGCTCAGATTTTGAACGCCATCATGTTCCATCATAGTTGTTGACAAAGGGGAAGCCACTGACTGGAACACTGAAGATCTCCACTTCTGATTCCTGACTCCAGCTCCGCCAACGTCGGAACGCCGATTGAATCCAGACTCACAAAGTTAGAAAATATAGATGACTATCTGTTTACTTCAGGGACCGTATGGAAGAAATGGAACGTGGCCTGAGTTTATCTTCAACCAGACAGTTCTAGTCATTTACCCCAGTATTAAAAGAAAAATTAGAGGAATATAATTTGTTTATAAAAAAAATCTAAATAAAGGTCTACTCACCTTGTTTGTACGACCAGACGGCAAATGTCCCTTTTTCCGTTGTCAAAGGTTTTTCAATGACCGACAAAGGCCACGTCCCATATATTATTATTGGTTAGTGCAGAAAAATGAAGAATAACCTTTATTGTAAATATAATATTAGATGTTCCATTTAAATGGAACAGACAGAGCCCTGTTCTAAAGGATGTTATTGTACATAAACATTCACATGCTCTCTGTGACTCTACTGATGATGGACAAACAGTAGAGACTCAATCATGATGATGATGATGATGATGATGCAAGGTCAGGACATGTGTTCTGTTGTTGATGTAATGTCAGAGATTGTAGTCATGGAGGATTCAGGTATAAAAAAGTTTTGAAACCCCTTATATATTATTACAGAATTGTATTCTGTAGGTGGAACCTCCATGTTGTTGTTTCTCCCTTCAGATTTCTGCAGAACCATCTCTGACCTCCAGGCCAGAGATTGGACAGAGAAGAAACCAGAGGATGCTTTGTTCCCACAGTCATATGTTGCCTTCAGTTGTTGAAAAAAAACCCTCCTGTTTGTCTCTATTGCATGCAGAGGGACGGAGGGAGGGAGGGAGGGAGGAGGAGTAAAGCCAGCCATCCCTCCTGTCAGAGTCAGGAGTGAAGCTGGATGAACCTGAAGGAGAGGCCACTCTGAGCATAGAACTGATGTTTATGGTTCATAATTATTCTTGTCTGTAATGTTTGGCTTATTTGCTGTAATAAAGACCACTTCTTTAAAAACAACCTCTGGGACTGGTTTGTCAATAATGTTGTTGAGTAGTTATTCATACATTTGGCCACAAGAGGGCAATCGTCTACGTTTCAAATGGTCGAAGATTGCTTAAAGCCAATTCCCCAGAGTCAACTGTAATTCATTGGTTGTTATGCAACGCACTGGGCTCATGGCATATTTCAGAGGGCCGTAAACGCACAATATTGAAACGCATGCGCGATATGTTGTTTTCAGGTGGCCGGGGTAATATTGATTGGATAATAATTTTAGAAGCCCGCAAAAGACCAAGCGACAAAGTTATAGTGTTGCCAGATGTAGAGTCAACGTAGTATTTTATGTAAATTCTACCCCCATGTAGGGTCGAATTACCAGACACATAAAAAATCCTGAATGTCCATACGTAAAATTATTCAACCATTCGATGACTGTGTGGGTGTAATGGCCGAAATGTCCGCCTTTTTTGTGAACCCTGAAGGAACCTGTTACCACGTGGCAAGTTTCAACCAATTGTACCGGCATTAGAACTATAGGCGCGAATTTGAAGGAGAAGCTAAAGAAGATGGCGGAGAAAGTTAACGTAAACAGGAACAGCTTAGCCCAGTAACATATGTATGTTAAGAACGACAACTGCAGCGTTTCCCTTTTTTTTTTTACTGAAAATAGTGAAAAAAATGTATACAACATTTTAACTCCTGAAACTTGGAGAAAAACAATAGTAACTTGGTCTTGACGCCCAGAAACAAGCTAATGACGAGCCGTTGAAACTCGATTGTCGACGTAATGGCGGCGGTGGTGGGCATGCAAAGATTAAGAGGTAAGAGTGACTGAGGGGATTGTACTTATTCATGTGGGCATTTATTGTATAATGTTCATAAACAGGTGCCGTATATGAAGAAAGACACGTCACCCATTCAGCAGCCTGTGTTTTCTTTAAAAAGTTTAATTTGCATAATTATTTACAACATATGGTAAATAGCTGTGTCCGGAGGAGGCACATATACCCAAACACATAAATAAAGCAGAGGAATTCAACTTTTTTTTAAATTAAAATGGTATAAAGTTTGTGAAACCATGTCAAAAAAATCTTCATTTTGAAAAAAAAAGAAATGTAGTTTACAATTCGTTTCTAGGTAAAGAGAAGTGGTCAAATGAAATATCGGTGTGAAATCAACCCTACGAATACAAACAGTTCTGCAGAATGTCTGCTGTAATACTGAGCAGCAATGAAACACTAAAGAATACATTCATTTTCACTATCCTGCATGCTATTCTGAATTCTCTTTGAAAAAAAAGTGGACAAAGGAAGGTGGAACAAATCCAAACAAAGAGCAGAAAATAGTCCCATTTAATGAGGCATATATTTTATATATATTTTGTATATATATATATATTTATATATATATTTCTGTACAAATACGGAATATTTGGCATTTATATTTTTCCTCATTATTCATATCTAACATTTCAAAATAGCTTTAAGATAACCATAAACCCTTTTTTCTTTAAATAATATCAAAGTATTTTTTTTCCTTTTTCTACGCTCACATTCCAAAAACCCAGAACAGACTCTTGGTCAATGTTCTTTTCTGCCCACAGTCACAACACGACGACAGCAAAGAAAACTCAGCGGTGACTTTTCTCTCTCCTCATAAAACCAGTGTTACACAGAGAACAGGGGCCAAATAACTGTTTTCATACATTTTCATTAAATGTAGAGTGTTGACGATACATGGAAGCTTTGGGATGGTTGCTGAGTATCTTTTCTCTTTCACGTTTGAGGATATTACAGATAAGAAATATATATCTTTTATTATATCAGGTTTGTTGATAAATATAAAACCCCCTCTTTTTTAGTTGTTGTTGGGCCCTAACTCTTAGTTAGTGTTCATTGTTATTGGTAATCTAAAAAATGAAGTTTAACTAGAATGTGAAGTAAATTAAAGTTATTGCCAAGTTAATGGTCACGTGACCTGCAGGACATCAAGTCAAGTTCAGAGCAGCATCACATTTATGAGAAGAGAGAGCCACCAATAAAAATACATCTTTGCAGTGCAACCCTGTCAGCGAGGAGGAGTAAAAGGCTAATAGAGTTGTAGGCCAACAGCCCCAGGTCATTTGTTGTTGTTGTATCAGTTGTATCCACAGGAGGGCAGCAAAGGTCTTGTAATCCAGACAAACTATTTATGATAAAAAGAAATCCTTAAATATGTGACAAAATTATTTCATCTCAATATTGCTGTTGTGTATTCCTGCTTGTGGGGACTGTATTTGGAGAAGTACTGTTTCCGTGGAGACAGTGTCTTTCTGCAGGACCTAGATGAGTGACAGGGTCAGATTACAGTCAAGATCAGGAATATATTTGAAAAAATTATTGTTAGGGTGGGATTCAGAAAACGGTGTTTTTTGATTGTCACATGGAGTCTAAAACACAACAAAATACATGATGAGGACCAGTAAAGTCCAGCACCGTTACATAGTGAAATACATTTTTTAAATGTAATTCATCAATATTGGTAGCCCTATATGTTCATAAATGTGTGTTTTCTAACCTTACTTTGTGTTTTTGTTCAAACTGCAGTGACACCAACATCAGATGTTTATGTTGTTGTACTGTCTTAGCCTCGGTGTTGAAGCCTTTACGTTCTCTTTGTCTGGGAGTTCTATTGTGTTTTGTTGTGTCAGACATTTTTATCTTTTTCTTGGACAGATTTCTTGGTAGTGTTTGTTTTTTTTTCCATGAGATTTGGGTGTAGTCTGAGTTGAGACTTGGTGGTTCTCCACAGTCTTCTGCAGTTCTCCTGTGCGCTGCTATAATAATGGGGAACATTAAAGCCAGCGCTGCAGCATCCCTCCACTGGCCCTGCATCCACATTTGTTTCAATTATCAGAACTTAAACTGACAAATGAGGATGAATGGCAGTGTCTTCTTTCCCTTCAGGCTATAAAATACATCTAGGCCTCATCAACTGGGGCCAGTATTTTGCCTCTGGTTCTGCATGAGGAAGTCAGATTGGAGATTTAGGGTCAGTGTTCGGGCAAGGTTGTGACGCGTGGCCCTCGGTTGGTGTTCATTATCTAGTCTGTCAGCTGCTCAAATTAGGCACGTGGAGCTGGGCTAAGATCTCCATGACAACCGTGCTCTGATTGGCTGTTGGAGAACAGAATTATTCGAGTTCCTTCCTTCTCCTGCGCCCATCCCTCTGGGCATCCTGTACAGTTTATAGGCTATTCATTTTTGATTTCATATTTCATGTTAATTTTTTAATTCATTACATTGCAGTTTAAAATGAATTTTGGTACCTAAATATGTCAAAGATGGAGTTTATTTTGGATTGAGTGGACTTGTGTTTGCAGTGAAAGTGGGGGCACCAACAGAAATCTCGTCAAAGATAATAGATTAATTGGACTTGGCACTGGTCAATGGAATGTCACATTTTAAAGTCCATCTCATCAAACACAAAAAAGAAATGAATTAAATAAAAAAATAATCGTTTCTCCTCCTCCTCTTTTATCTCTTGGGCTCCAGAGTACTGCAAAGATGATTGTTTCTAAAGTCACAATTCCATCACAAGTCATTGGAGAGACCATGGGCACCATTATAATAAATCTCTGTTTAAAAAGTCCTTGAGTGTGTGTGTGTGTGTGTGTGAGTGAGTGGGTAAAGGACAACAGTTTTCAGAGTAAAAAGCAGCACCATTGACTATAGTAACTGAATATTGTTAAAGTGTCATTTGCACCTGTCTTTCCTAGACTAACATGAGCAGACGAAGAGAGAAACAAGTGGTTGGTCGTTATTTTCCACTTGGAACAAAAGTTTGGACGCAGCCTGTGGAACGACATCATCCCTTAGGTGGTGATATCTGATCGTTCCACAGCTGCCGGAAATATAGATAGTAAATGTGTTGATGTGATGTCGGTCATGGTCTTGTAAAGTGTATAAGTAGAATCAAAAGTGTTAGAATTACAATATTTGCCTGAACGGCGTCGGAGAGAGAGGAGAAAACAAAAGAAGGTCCATGTGTGAACCCACAGAGTGACATGAAGATCTCTGGTCACCTTTTTTTTTCCCCCTCACGTCTGTTCTTGCAATTCAACTGCAACAATAATCACATGAGCTTCATAAACTACATTTCCCTTGGAAATACAAACATGAATATTAAAAGGTGCAAAATGCACTGTGTGATACAGTCACCTCTCCCAGGCTGCACAAAATCTTATAGTTCCTCTGGTGATAATTCATATTTGTTCTGCAGTGGAAATGTCTCCAGCAGATGGCGCTGATGTAGCTAAATGAATGTAGAGCACGGTGTGAATGTGAGTGAAGACTTGTGGAAATACAGTCGTCATAGAGTTTGTAGCACGGGTTTTTAGGCTCACTCATCAACACTGGTCTGCAGCTACAGCAGGTTTTTGAGAACGAACAACAACCAGAACTGGTTCTGTTCCCCAGGACCAGTTCTGGAGGACTGCATGGAAGAGCTCTGCTGGTCCTGGATGGTTTCTATTCTGTTTATTTGGTAGTCACACAGTGAATATTTTTATTGACAATTACAATTGTTTAACAACTAATATCTTATTATATCTTATCCATTGTGATTATAGATCCTTAAAGAAACGTAATTCTTTCTTCTACCACTAGGTGGTCTCTACAGCTCTCGGGGTCAGGGTGTTGGATGGATCCAAGCAGCCATCTTACTACAACTGATGGTAAGCATTGCCACCAAGTATCGGTCACTTCCTGTGTTTTTTTGCTTTGGCTTCTTTGTTCCTATGAGAAGATGATTTTTTTTTTTAATTGTAAATAATTTTGATAAATGTCATTTTATATTATCTGTGTATATTTGGTTGATGTTGATGCAGTGACATCTAAAACCAGCAAAGCTCATCCTAAACCTTTCATACTATTTTGTCCATTACCTTTAAAAAAAACCAAACATCCTTGACTCTTTGTTACCGCGGTAACTGCTGTAGCCTGAAGACCAGTGTTGCTGGTGAGGAAATGTTGCACCTTGTGTTTTGTCTTCAAATGTGGCATCAGGAAGAATTTCCCATGTTCTGTCACAACAAAGACACAGAAAAGTCATCATTTTTGCAAAGGTGTTGTTGTGTGATGGTGATGGTGATGGTGGTGGTGAGGGTGGTCATAGCAGCTCATTCTCTTAGTGAAGGCCTTAAAGCCACGCTAGGCAACTTCTACTTAGCAGCTCTGTGAGGTGGTTCCGTAACTTCATCTCTACCATCGGGACAGAAATGACTTTCAACAAACTGGATGTGAAACCAGAGGGAGAGGAGGGGGTTATTTATGCTGGTGTGTCCGGTCTTACTGTTTTTGGGAACAACTTTGGTTTCTCTCCCACAGTTGGAGAAACTGAAGCTGTGCCCATGGCAGTGCCACGTTGTCATGTGTGAGAAGAAGGCCTTTACTTTCACTTCTTCTGAGAATCTTTGCCTAGTGTAGCTTCATTGAGCGGTGGCCCAGAGAATGGCATCGGATGAAGACACAGAGACCAATGGGATGAGGGACGAAGACAGGAGAAGGACAGAAGGAAAATGGACGTTAGGGGCCAAGGATGAGTCAGTGGACCTCAAAGGCGTGTCTGGGCCTCGGGGATGTAGATCTCGATACTGTCTGCCCTCTCTGTGGCTGAGTTCTGTCTGAACGACGCTGCTCTCTTAGCAGCCAAGAGTCGTCTGCGGGCTTCCTGACGCTGGCGGTCCTGAAGGTCCAGGGAGCGCTCCCTTGTTATGCCGCCACGACCCTTGGCTGGTCGCTTTGACAGAGGTGGTGGCCACTTCCGTTCCTACAGAATCAAATAATAAAATCATAGTAAGAGGAAAGTTTGAGCAAGTATTGGCATAGAAACATCTTTTGATGCCTTTTCTGCTAAAGAGAGAAAGAAGTCACAGAAAGAGTTTTATTAACATGTAGATTAAGAAAAAAAAAACTGTTTAAGGAGTTAATTTTTTTTCCAATGAACTCAGTCTTTACATATTTAATTAGTGGAAAAGATGAAAACGCTGCGTTTCACTACAGTGGTCTGTGTGACCCTTTAACATGAAATCTTGATTGAATCTCAAACTGATTCACTTAGTCTCTCATGTTGCCTCAGCAGCGCTGAGATCATTCTGAGAACTATGCAATGTAATGCAATTCTTTTTCTGATTTCTTGGCGAGCTGTCGTCGGAGGAAAACGGCGCCGTCCGTGCTGGTCCCAGTTAAACCCATTCAGAGCATCTGTGTCACTGTTAGAGCTCAGCTTCATGGAGCTGCCAAACTGTGCCTTTAACTGCTGGAGGTAAATAACGTCCCCTCACTACTACAAGTGTGGCATAAAGATAATTATCCAAGTGCCCTGAAGGCTCTCATCTGTCTCCAGGAACACTTCACTGCCAAGATGTAACATGTTCTCGTGCTGCATTTACTATCAGTGCTGCTCTGTACACAGCTGAAAACACTGGAAATGGGGTTTAAAAAATCATTCTAAACTGATTCAGTGTCCTTGGTCCTACAGTGTAGTGATAAGAGTGATGGACGTGATTAGCCCCCTGCTGAGCACTAACCTAAAAACAGAAACACTAATGTTCACAGTGTCTTTTACTCCAGAGGCCATTTATTACTGTAAGACGTTAAAACATCACCAGCTTCACCTTCTTCTCCGGACTCTCCACCAGCTGCCAATGGTTGCTCTTGATCTGCTGCAGCTCGTCAAACTTGGCAGTGACGTCATCGATGGAGAGCTGCAGGAGGTCCCAGAATCCAGCCAAATCCTGAGATGTGGGTCTGGGCATGGCACTGGGGTCCTGGTGACACAGAGGAACAAGGCTGTCACTGAGCTGTAGGTACATGTGGTAAAGCATGTTAAGAATCAGAGCCAGTTTTTAATCAAGTTGACTGATGCACTTTATGTCTGTTATGTGTTGCTCAGTTGACTAATTGTCAACTTTGGACTGTGAGAGAAAATCATTTCACCTACAGAAAAACATCAGTTACTACCAGGAGATCGAACCTGTCATATTATTGCTGTAAGGCAAGAACACCAGCCACTCTTCTACTAGACTGATTAGGAATTATCAGGCAGCATCTGCAGTTCTCTGTAGTAGCCACCAGGTGTCAGTGAAGCTCATAGACACTTTTGTGTAATCTTTCAGATGGCTTTGAATGAATTTTTTTTTTGCACCGCAATGTAATAAGTAGAGCAGTGATACCGAGCAGTGCAGGAGACACAACTCAATTTCACGTAATGTCTATTTTTCCTCTTTATTCCCAGCAGGACATAAATCTCTGTCAGCGTGAGTTTTTTCACAGATGAACTGCTGCAAATGCAGTTTGGAGAAAAATAACCTTTAGAAGACATGACAAAAAAAAATGATCCATAGACCTGATCAACTGCTGATCCGTCCAACCAGTCAATCACACTGCATTTAAGCAGATCATTGTTGTGGGAATTTTAAAGAGAGTCACAGGGAGTTGGAATTTGAAGAAAAAGAATAGTCTTTTACAGTCATCGTACGGTAAAACTAAGGGGAATAAAACTGAACAAAAAAAGTCTATATAAAGAGTAAAAAGCTGCTGACTGCACTTCCTCTTCTGTCCAGCAGAGGGAATGATCTGTACTATTTAAAAGCCTGTCACTACCAACGTTAGACTCAATTCATCATCTTGTTATCTATGAAGAGAGATGGAGAGAAGTGTTGCTTAAAATCTGTCCAATAGAGAGAAGCACACTCACTCAAAACACACACACACACACACACCAAGGTTTTCATTCAAAAATGAGCTGCACCTTCGTCAGGTGTGAATAAGCAACTGTCTGTCTGTCAGTTTGAGCTTCACTCTCATCTCCATCTGCAGAGCTGCTCCCACTGGTGTCATTGCTTCTTCTAATGTCTGTATGTCCACTCTCAGGGTGGTTAACAACAGAAAAGTTCACGTGACATGAGAGCTAAACATTAAGACGGCAGGTTGGTCCATCTAAAGGTCCCATTCAACCTGCTGTGGCTGCATATCAGCACACAGTCTCAGCACAGCTGCTGCTTCCTATTGGAATTCCCCTCTGTTCCACAGCAGGGTCAGTGAAGGCAGCACCACTGTTTTCTCATCGATCTGCACAGGTCTATTTCTGGCAGCTGCACAAATGCAGAATCAGACGCAGCGAGCGCCTGCGGCTGCTCTGAGCTCTGAGGGAGTGAAGGCCACTGTTGGCTTCCACCACAGCATTCTTCTTGTTGTCTGGTGTAACATATTAACCTTCTGTCATGTTCTCGTTGATGGAGATCACACTCACCATATTCTGCTGACAAAGCCAGTAAAACTGCTGGAACTTTTGAGACATGAGGAGCTGAGCACTTCCCACGGCGCTCCGGATTTTTCCCAGGACTGAACACAAACATGAAGAGAAACACAGAAGCACAGACATGTTCAGGCTCCTTGGACTGCAGTCCAACAGGAAAGTACCAGAATGTCAGGACTTCAGAAAGTTAACATCTGACATCTTTCTTTTTTTACATCAGGAGCCTGGATTCTACCATGTTCTGCAGCAGCAGTGGGGCCAAAGTTAAGTCTCAAACAAACCAAATATATTTACACACACCCCCACCTCAGAGCTTGAGTTTAAAACACATGTCACTGTAAGATGTAAAGACATTAAACAACATACTATAGAGTGTAGCTTCAGCTGTAGATGTATGAATGTCCTCAACTATGTGAGACCATAAGAATGTAAACAAAGTATCTATTTTGGAGATTTTTCTCAGGGCACTCACTCTCCTCTGACATGTCATGCTCCTCCGCCTCCCTCTCCATCTCTTTGCACCACCCCTCCAGCCGCTTGGTTTCGTTGTGAAGCAGCTGCATGAACCAGCTGCCGTCCCTTCGCAAAGGTGACACTCGTCCCGTATCGGTACTCTCCAGGCTCGGTTCCACCAGCCAGGGTTCTGGCTGTGGACTGGGCGGCCCACTGGAGGGCCTGTAGTCCTCCCTGTAACTGAACAGACCCTGCGTCCGCACCGTACGGATGGCTCCGTACTGCGTGGGCGTGCTGGGCTCTGAGTGTCGACCGAAGGCTCCTCCGAACTGCAGGCCCTTGTCTTCCATGGAGGGGAACCCCTCCAGCTCCAGGTCTGCTTGCACCGCAGTGGTCACACTGTTGGAGCGTTTGAACCGTCCATGCCTGAACAGAGGAAGTGATGAAACCTGAGTTTACTGAACCTCCTGACTGAGGAGAAGAACCTTGAACCAGTGTCAGTACACACCGTTTGTGGCCCTCCACCTGGATCCCAATGGAGTGGAACTGAGGGAGGCCTTTACTCTCAGCCTCGGAGTCTGTCACAGTTTCTACCTGATGGATCATAAACAAGAAGCTTTCACATCGTTATCATTTTCATTACGAATGTACGACCTGCAAGAACTCCCGTGGAGTGTGAAAAATGGAAGGACGTTGGGTCACATTTGGTCACCCATCATGGAAAGTGGCGACCTCTGCTGCTTGTTATTTAATATGCATCGGATTTATGTGGGCAGCGTGTTTCAAAGAGCTGAACCCAAGCTTTGGCTTTTTATTCATTGAGACAACTGTAGAAAGATGATACTTCAAGATGGCAGCTGAGGAAGGTGTGGCTTAGCCTTAGGTTTTATGGATACGTAAGTCAAGCAATAGAATCTGACTTGACTGGTGATGTCATTACAGTTGTTGTTGAGGCCTAGGATCCTTCGTTTGGGTTGCAACTTAAATTTCCTTTTTGTTCAAGTCTATAGATTTGTCCTGATCTTTATCACAACTATGAACCTGAAACACAGGTATTTACTGCTGCTCTCTCTTCACAGAGGTGGACCACACAGTGATGTTTGCACAATTTCTACGCCTGATGTCCTTCCTGATGCAACCTTTCCATTCCATCACCCAGGCATGTCACTGGATTTGAACTCCTGCCATCTGGGTAACAGCCTGGGCTTTGGTTCGCACCTAATACCTTTTGTTTATTGAGGTTAATCAGACCTTTTTAAAAATATAGTAAATCCAATGCCATGCATGTATTTATTCTGTGTTTTTGTTTTGTGCAGAGGCTAAGACAGGTGGCGCCGTTGGTCTCTGTACCTGTATGCCTATTGAAGAACGTGGGGTTTTGAGGTACTCCTCGGCCTTGGACACCAGCACTGCTTTGTCGCACGTCTGGACAGATGTGTGGCTGCCCAAAGACGCGTGCCTCTTGCCTGCTGCTGACTCCATGGCCATGGTGACCGCCTTGGTGCTGTCCAGGCTGTCCGTGGAGCTGTAGATGGGACGGCCGAGGCTGTCGGTGGTCCACAGACCGCCCCGCGGGTGCCTGCCCTCCTGGTAGGCATCTTGGGTGGACTCTGTGCTGCTCTGGGCTGTCACAGAGATAAGAGGCTTGGTGGTGGTGATGGTGGTGCGCGGGGGCACGGGAGGTGGAGTCTTCTTGTAACTGGGAGGATATGATACCACTGGATAGCACAAGCAGGATGAGAGGACGAAGACAACGAGGCAGGACAAGGGTAGAGGATAAAATAAAACATGAAAAAGCAAAATGCGGCCAGAAGCTGAAAAGGGCCAAGTGTCTGTAGTACACCAGTGTCACAGTTTGTGTGTAAGTTTAGTCACCAAAAACCATCAGAGCAAAATCAAGTCAAAAAGATTTTGAGCAGCAGCAGCAGTGATGAGTCAGAAAGTTAAAAGAAGGAATATAGGAAATAAAAAGCTCAATTTATTTTAAAGCAAAGACAATAATTCAAAGTCTAATGGACCTAAAACAAACGGCATGTCAATTGTTTAGGAAAGAATAATTGGACAGGTATAATTAACTAGTTCTCCACTGAGGACTTAACTTAAATACGCAAATCCAATTGAATGTAGTGCTTAATTAATGCATTTGTTAGACTGGGTTGTAGTGAACTATTGAAACAATTCCAGTTGGAGAACAACATTTTAAACGAAAAGAAATAAAGGAACTGGCCTCATTTTTTTTTGTTTAGCAGAACAAATGCAAATTACTCAAAAGTTGACAAATTCCCAACCAAGCATTGGCTGAAAGTTAGACAAAAATAAAGTGACAACAGCAAAATAACAAACACTCACTAGATGTTAGTTTGGAAATTAAATAACTGTGGCCCGTGATAGAACAGAAAACTCAACAGCAGCCATATACACATATTGTCAGGAAACTTCTTTAAGGGACCTTTTTAATATTCAGTCAAGCTTCCAATCAATTACTGTAGACCTTTAGTGAGACAGATGTGCTGTGGCCTTATTCATTAGCCTCCTTCATTATTTACACTGACAGCTCTGAATACATTACATTGAGAGGTTGGACAGAGACCGTTCTGATCCGTCTGTACCACAGGAGCTTAAGTCGACCTGAAGGGTTAAATGCATTCACATAAACACCTGATGAAACACAGAAGTCTCCACAGCAAACCTGGTCCCAGAGTTGACTGCCGTCCAACTGGAAGGGGCAGCAGTTCTGAAAGACTCAGTGGGTGGATACCAAACACAGTGCACTCACTCAGCCTGTACGTAATGCAACACAGTCTATTTTTGAACATGATTCTGCCTGTCTGACTTAGTTTCCAAAGACAACATGTTACAGACTGTTTGGTAGCAACTAAACTGTGATGAACACCCCCGGGCATGTCAACCAGTTTTTCCGTTTCCTGCTGACTGCGGTCGCTGTAGAACACTTTAACGTGACAACATTGCCAGAGTTGATGGGTTAAATGTCAAGGCATCAGTCCACTGACGCCTGTGGCTTCTCATCAGAGTCTGTTTGTAACGAACAACATCTAAACTGTAAGACTCGGCTCAACCCTGCGCTCTGTTGATTTATCAGCCCAGAACTGCAGCCACAGGTGTTAATGACAAGATGCTGCAACAACAGCAGAACAACAGAGAGAACAGAACCAGACCAGAACCAAACATCTAGGCTTTATCACCTCAGCTGAGCTGTAAGCAGCCACCTGAGCTCTCACTCTGCTTGTTTACAACCAGGACATTAAAAGTCTTTGTGGGGATGGAAAAGAGCAAAGGTTTTATAAAGCTGTAAATGTATCGTCATCACAGTCAGAGCCTCATTTGCAAAGATAATAAATCTGTGGCGGGTGATGATAAATACTGCAGAGCGTAGGGTGAGTCAGCACTATCTTATTCATTCATAATTTTGATGTTGGCCTGATTGGGCAGACATTCAGAGGGCAAGTGTTCTGCTGTGCTGCCTGTGGTACCTTCCCACTTAATTGTTGGGGAAAGACCCTTAATTTAGTGGCACCTACTTTTAAAAAGCTTCTCTTATACTGTAGTTAGATCTTGTAGATAATTCCTCCAAACAAAATATTGATCACCACCATGGACATCACTCATACCTTTAGAAATCTACTTCCTTTTGAAACAGCATAGAAAGATTCAAACCTAAAGATCACACTTAGTAAATGTTACATTTACTGTTTGAATGAACATCAGTTTATTCATTCAAACTGATGTATGTGTTGCTTCATTGTGTCTCTAATTCCTGGCCCTGTGTGGTACTTTGAAATTACATTTCAGCAGGAAATTCAACACTTCTGCTGCTTTTGAATGTGAGAGCTGCAACAGCAGGTGTCCCAGTGATGGGACTAATCTCAGACCAAAGTGTCCAGTCATAGTGTAATAACCTCTCTGACAAAAACCTAGAGTCTCAGTAGATTTAGAGATCTTTGTCAACAGGAGCACTGCAAACTGCATCTCCTAATGAAATCATATGTATAGCTTTTTAAAAACATGCTGTGATGGTAACATTATTATTAATATTAATATTTTTAATAGAGAGAAAGGGAAGTTACTTGTTTAGATTATTTGATTATATTGTCTCCAAATATCTAAAAGAACAAACAAAGAACCAGTGAGACAGTAAGGCTTTTATTTCCACACTGAGTCTCAGTTTGGCCAGAAGTAAACAGTGTGGCTGCGTTGGATAATGCCAGTGTGGGTTAGTGCTGTTCAGTGGATCAGGTCAGAAACGCAGACCCACGCACAGCAGAACAGAATCTAAATGGACTTTATAATCAGCCCCAAAAACTGACCTCAAATACTGGTCTGTCTGAAATATTCAGCTGGAGGACACTGAAAAAGTTCCAACCTCTAACTGATTAACTAAGCATATATACTATACACATATACTGATTAACTATGAACATATATGGGCCAGACATTATTGTACTCACCAGTAGAAAAAAACACTTCACCTAAGTTAAACAATATTAAGTAAATATTGAAATAATTGGTAAAAATATTGATCATTTTTATATTCTAAACATGTCATCTTTAACAATTGTAGCGCATTATAATGGGTTAACTAATTCTTTTTTGGTATCGTCAAGAGTTTTATTTATTCTTAACCAAGCAAACATTGCCATAATTCACTTGTGTCAATGTTATTGGATGAGCTGTATCTCTTAAAGGGAAACTTTTATTTGCATTTCCTGCCAGAGTGGACATGTTTTTTTTTTCCTGGACTCAGGCACTAACTCTATTTCATTCCCTTTAAAAAAAGGATTCCTTTTTCTGTACAAATCACACATTTTCCTTGAGAAACTGTTGCTTATTTTTCCATCCCTTGTTTTTGTAGACAAAGCTCCCTGACGTACCACTGTTTGCTGCTCATGGATGCATGACTGAATGCTGAAATGCTGTTAGTGGAGATAAGAGCTGTCGCATGGAGGGAGAAGAGAAAGTTGAAGATGAAGTCAGTACCTGGAGGTGGCTGAGCACGATCCACGCTGCAGGAAGTTGGGAGACGAAACTGAATCCCTGCAAGGAGCAAGCAGCAGAAGTTAACATGGAGACACAGGTATTTTCCACATCACACGACATGTGCCTTAAAATGACCTACGGCTTCTGAAAGGATAAGAGATTTTTCTTACTGATACGGTAGAATCAGTCTGTGAGATGAAAGAGAAACACAACTATGGGCTTTGGCTTCACTAATACTTTGGATCTGATTATTATCATCTTTAATTTCTTTTAGATGTTAGATTAATTTACTTGAAAATGTGTCCATAAAAGTGTCAGTCAAAACTTGTGTTTCTGTCTCAAATGCTGCTAACACAGATCACAGACCGATGGTCAAGGTTCAAGGACAATATTCTAAAAACATTCAGTGGATGAATTAATTATTCTTCATACACATTTGAGTCGACAATCAAGGTTTCGGCAAATGTAATGCCCTGACAAGTACCAGTACTTGAGACTTTGTCAAGTTATTTCTTTTATTTTTTTATGAATATTGCCCATCACTTAACATATAAAGTCATTTCATTTATATCTCTGTCGACATCGCATGAAAACAGACAAAACAGGGAAAAACCATGCACGGGCTGAACTGGACATTTCATCATAATATCCCTACAATCAGTACTTTGTCATCCCAGATCAATCCTTTTTTAAGTCAAGAGTTGAAGTTTTTTAGTTGTAATCCTTTTTAAAAGCTGATTTTGAAATTTATATCAGCTTGTACTCTCATCTTTTCATTCTGAAGTTCTTAGGTTAATAGCAAAACATTTTAAAAACATTGTCATATTCTATGAGACTAAATTCCAATTACCATGTAAAATTATCTCTAGGTATAATATTTTCAAATCACCAGACAAATGGGCTGAAATAAGCAGACAATGATATTTGTGAATCAGAACTGTCTCTATTCAATCCTGCATTATATCCTCCAAATCCACAGGTTGGACATTGGACCACAGGTTAATTTGGAATCAGGAGTTCAAGTCCAATTTTTCATTAAAGGTAGATAAAATTTTATTAATCCCTCAGGATTATCCTAAGGGAAAGTAAGGAAATAAAATAAAGGGAACAAGAGTAGGAGGCCATGCAGTTTAACTCTCTGTCAGTTCACTAGTCCCCTGATGTTTCTGACATTTGCACAGAGACGAGATCTAAAGTAGAACTTGACGTTGCAAAATGTAGAATGTTACTCTTCACTGTTGGGCTTGGGTCACAAACCTCCCCTCAAACCTTTTTTTGCTCCCCTGTGGCTGGGACTTAAATTTCAGAAAGAAACTGTTGCCAGAGTTGTGTTGACCGCTCCGTTGTGTCCGACTCGCTCCGTCTGTGCCATAGAGGCTGGGCTATTCTTCCAGACTGGCAGTGATGCAGGTGAAATGCAGTTTGTGTCATCGGGCTTGATGTCATGCAGTGACTGACAGGCTGTGTGTGGATCGATGAGCATGGGGGCTGAACATGTGACAAAAGGAATGTGAAGTCGTGAAGCACTAAATGACTTGGATTATTTTTTCGTATAAGCCGTTTCAGCCTACAATCATAGCAACAAAAAAGGGAATTCTTTCTTCTGTCAGTAGATGTCCTTCATCTGGGAAGTTTGTTCAGCATCAAGACTGTTGAATGATGTCTTTATACCAATTGGAAAAACTTGTGGACAACTGTGTTTAGTGAGGAAAAAAGGTTCTGTTCCCATTCTGTTCTGTATTAAGTCATCAGTTTTATTGGGAGTGATGATGTCACGGGTAGTTTGTACATAACAGTGAGTGAATATATGGCTTCATGAATGGAGGAATGACTTGACATTGACATTTAGCGGGACTTTGGGGCAGTGAGAGCCAATAATCTCAGCTGATGTGCTGGATAATCAATGTTGAGAGTTTCATTTTGCATTTTTTTTCCCATTAGAGTTTAGCAACACACAAGCATGTTGTTTGTAGGCACATACATATATACATACAGTGGTGATGCCCCCATGGATGCAGGGTGGGTAACCTCTCATGTATGACAACAACATCACAACAAACCAACACAAATCAATGGCCTGAAAGTATTAACAAATCTTTGGTCTGGCCTAATGATGCGGTTCTGCTCAGTTTCCCTGTCAACACCCATGTTACTATCATCATAGAGTTGGTATCACTGAGGCAAAAAGAGAACATTTCTGATGGAGGCACAACGTTGATAAAATGAATCTAGTTTGGCAGCCATGGTTGCGGAGCCTCTGAAGGAGATTTCTTTCATCTCAAACACAACTAATCCACTAGATTGGATCCTGATCCTGAAGAATTTAAAAAGTTTTAGTCAAAAAAACTCAGCCATGATCTGCGCTGGTTTGGAGAACAAATGTGTAAAAATCTGCCAGACTGTTTAACAAAGAGAAACACCTGTGTTTACTCATCATATTCCCTTCCTTTCACTAAAATAGAATTTATACAATGGCAAACATAAGAGGGGGAGTCACTGCCTGGATCAATGACTTTATAGGAAAGAAACAGCAATTTGAAAAAAAACCAAAAAGAAACAAACAAAAAAGAGAAAGAAAGAAAGAAGTCCATTCATGTAATTGGGAAACAGACCTGTGGTCTGGGGATTTTTAAATTTACTTCCATGACTTGCAGTCTTACTGTACACAGCAAGGTAGGAACAAAATAGTTCTTGTACCCTTTTAATGTAGTATGATAAAATAATAATGTTATTAATAATAGTAGTAATAACAGCAGTGGTTCTCAAATGACTAAATCTTTTAAGGTCTTTAAAGTTAATCATTAAAAGTTAAAAGAAATATTTTTAAATCTTAGTGTCAGAATAAAATTCATTTTTATTCATCAGTATTGAATGGAATATATTGTTATCTGTGTTAAAATTAACTGAGTTGTTGACAAGACGTAGAAAAAACTAAAGCTGAGCCATATGACACCTTCTGTTGTTGTTGAGAACGGGACAATGATGTCCCCCTGAGCCACCATTTGAGAAACACTTATAGATTCAAAGTTAAAACAGATGAACACATGTAAACGTAGAAGCGTACTCAGCAGTTTTGACATTTTCCCAAACTTAAACAGGCATAAATGTGAGAGAATTAAACAAAGATATGCGTGAAAAATTATGTAGAAACAACATATAAAAAAAATGAGATAATAAAAGGTGTTCCCTACCAGACCTACCGTACTCTCTACGCCCCCCAGCTAAGCTACGGGCGCCTACAATGTAGGGAAAAAAGGAAAGGAAAACAAACAAACAAAGAATAAAAAAAGAAAATATGAAAGCTTAGTAGGAAAACAAGGGAGATTTTCAGGGTCAAAGTGAATATACTGTAATATGTAATAGGTGTCAGACCCATGCTGTGTGTCCGGTGTGTTTGTATGTAATCTTCAAACAAGCTGTTCATGCTTGAGTTACTGTCATCTTACTGTCAGCCAAGGTAAAGCTATGACCCCCATTTTACCGTTTCCATCAACATTGTAAACATTTTATTTTGTTGTTTTATATCAATTTTATGAAAATACATAAGGCCAATAAAAGTTGTAAATTAAAAATCACAAAAAACATCACAATACGCAGTAAAGCATCACATGTCACAGCTATTTTTTGTTAAACGAAATATAAAATCCAAAAAAAGCAGGTGAAAGGAATGTGAATGAATCACCATACAACGCAGTCTGAGATCCCTGAAAAATTGCAACATGGATAATTTCACGTGACATTTTCTCTGCAAGAAACATGGAAAATAAAACACATAGAAGGTAGAAAATGATATATATTTTTAAGCAGTGATACAGATTTAGACAGGAGAGCTTGTCCTCAGAGCTGGACATCACAGAGTTGGCACAGTTGTTGCATTAGATCTCTGGGTGACAACAGACTCTTCACCAGAAAAAAAATAAAATAAAAAGCATTTCTTCATTTTAAACAAATATTTTTAACTTTTCCTTATGACACAAATCTGTTTGACCTATAAAAAAATAGATGTAAATACCCATTGTGACGTGAAGTATTTTCTAACAGTTATCCTTCTAAAATAATTTAATATCTTGTCTTTAATATCTGCATTTGCTACATTTGTTCTTCTTTTCCAGAAGAGCTATTCTTTGGGTAGAGAAATCATATATAAGGAATAAATCCAGGGCCTCAGCTGTGTCTCACTGTAGAACTTGGGCAAAACCCGACTTTGTTGGATTTTGTTTATTCCTGTTAAAACTAAATGTTGTCCTTTAATTCTTGTCTGCTATTGTTCTTTGCATAAACTAGATTTTTCATATTTTTTTAACCTAAACAGGGAAAGATATTTATTCTTAGGTCAATTTGGATTCTGATGACTGATTGTATTCATTTTTTTTCCTATGTCAGTGACAAAACAAACCCTCATTTTCCAGTGTAAATCGCAGTAGTAGCAGTAAAGACCATCATAGTGTGTGAATCTGTTCACTAGTTGGTTTTAGAAATGGTTGGATTTGTTGTGCTTTAAATACTTTGATTAAAATGTCGTGCCTGTGTTTGACATTAAGTGTCACTATTAGTGTTTGAGCTGATCCTCATCAGATGAACTGATACGCAACAGAATTCCACATATTCCCACTGAAATATACACATGTGAATGCTACCAGGCAGTAATGTCAGGAATCTCAACCTCTATTGTTGTTGATGCTGTTGAAGCAGGAACAAAATGACTGTGTGTCGGCACAAAACTACATTTCTAAGCGTTGCCAGAACTCCATGCAGAATTAAATGAGATCAAGTGATTTCTCTTAAAGGGCAACAGATCTTTTCAAAGCATCACTGTTCCTGACACTAAACTCAAGGCTTTAACTGATAATATTCAGATGGTTTTAAAGTATAGTAACACACACTTGCATAGAACAAATGAATAAAGAAGGAGACATCATGATTGGCCAGTCGTCAGCACCTTTGAGTAACTTAGCATTCCCTTAAACAATGGGAACAGTGAGGAGAAGCTAAAATATGATTATGAGCCTTTCTTGTGTCACAGTCATATGCCTTTGACATACAGTAGTTATAATTTACACTAGCCTCTGACTAGTCTTCAGTTGGGGTTTATAGAATAAATAAATCCAGTGATGTATTGCAAATGTGTAAAATGACAACAAAACATTTACATCTTAGTCGACGTCCTTTGCACTACACCTGAACCTAAACCAGATTAATGGAGTTTCAGGACAACAAGTTTGGTTCTGTCTTCCTTTCAAAGTAACAGGGGAGTTGCAGTAAACTTCTTGTGAAGTAACTGTGATGGAAATTGGCCTTTAACTTGGACCCTTCTTGTTAGAAAACTGTTTTCTAAAAATAACTGCTATAGATTTTCAAAATGCCTCTTCATCTCCAAAAAATTTTGGTTGTGCAAACAATGAAACCGGTCCACTCTCTACTGGAACAGAGAAGACTTCCTCTCCCTCTGCACATTTTTAATTTCAGTCAGGGTTCTAACCCATAAAAGCTTTGTCTGTCGTCGTCGGTGAAGCGATCTTCTGGCGGTTAGTGCAGTCTTGGAGTAGACCTCGCTTCCATAGAGAGACCACTGTATTGACTTTGGTTCTCCGTTGTGGTTTGATGGGACAGTTGAATGGATGTGAGGTTGAGGCGAATGCAGGTGACTCATGGAAACCTAAAGTGCATGGCTTACAGACAAAATGATGGAGTTGGCCAAAGTAGCAGATGATTGAGGCTCCCGTGTGTCAGGTTCAACAGGAGCCCAGCTAAGCCATCACTAGTGAGGCGGTGTTAGTACATTCATCGATACTATAGTACTGCTCTTCTGGGGACTTGTCTTGTCAGAGAGGTAGAGGCCCTCAGTGGCCCTTGATTGTCAACGTTAAGGGACCAATGTTTCTCTGTTATCTTTCAGCAGTGATGAACCTCCCCAGCATGAGCATTATCACAGATCTGAAAGAAAGGTGACTTTCGCAAAATTTAGTCCAAAGATACTTTTATTAATTAAGTTCTTTTTAGGCCCCAACTTTCTAAAAGAAACATGAATTGAAAGGCAAGACATTGGTTCAAGTCACCACTGCACAAAAAACAATAGTGGAAACACTGGCTGTATGTATGGGACACTTCCTTCACCATGAGGTGTCAGGACATCAGGATGGAGAACACATGGAGAACGACTTGTATGGTCGGGGGAAAAAAGTGCTGTGTTTGGTTTATAACCACATCTACATCAGCGCCCCCTGGCGCTTCAACACAGTATGTTTACAACTGTGAACAGTACAAGTATTTGAATATAGTATTTATATATACAAAATGGTACATTTATACACATATACAGTTTGAACATGAATGGAATTTGTGCAAGAAAGAACTGAAGCCATTGCATTTCTCCCTTGGTTTTGTTCTCAATTTGCCACTAACTAAGACTTTGTAGAATAATTTTAAGCAGATGCCTGGGACCTTCTCACCTAAAATTGTTGCAACCTCCACAGTTAGCTAGGCCTTATATAGTGACTGCTGATAAAATCCTTAGACGTTTTTCTGAATGCTTATTCAACTGCATCCAGCTGTAGTATGATGGAGATGGTAGAAGATTGGTTTGAATAGGAAAACTAAAGATGTATATAAATAATAGTATTTTTGGATTCATTCAATAAAAAACTAGGGTTATAAAGTTATTCACAGTATCTATTCAGTATTCTCGGGTGCTTTAGATAATGTTTCTACATGAAGAGAAACTGGAATGAACATGAGCTTCAGCTTTTCATAGTGAGTGGCCTAAACAGGCCATCACTTTCAGTTTGTTTTGTTGTTGTTGTTAGAATCCAGATAGTCATTATGGGTCCACATAGGATGGATGAAAGTGGACATGGGGTTTACACAACTTCCTACTTTCTACTCACTTGAGTCCTGCTGCCATTAATTCAAATAACGTGTGTGGGACATTTTTGAAGGACAGGCAAATAAGACTTTTGAGAGAAAAATTCTGCTCTGTTGGCACTTTAGGATCATCGACCACATTTTCTCACACATTCTCATGTCACCTCATTCTGGTGTGAAAAAACACTGTTCTCATCTTCTTCCTAGCCAAGCAAGACATTTGTTTAATGATTGCTTAATGACCATTTTAACCCAGCCAAGTGGTGACAGACGCTGTGTCTGCACAGAATAAAGGGACTTCTTAGGACACCACTTCCTGTCTTTCTCAGTGGAGGTCAGTTTTCTACCCTGGCCCCCTTATCTCCATTTATCAAGTGTAATGATGGGAATGGTTAGAATGACATGGACAGATATGACATTGGCCCACTGGTGTACTTTCTACTCCAGAGTTCTAGACTGGCGCTTCTGTGACCACCTGTGTGGACACCTGAGTCTGGCTGTTTGGGGGTCTTTTGTTTTTTAATGATCTCCCAGGGGAAGTCCTCTATGGGGAGCGGGCTGGCAGGGCTGCCTGACCCTTCTGGAGTGCTTTCAGGTGTTCCCTCAATGATTTCAATCCGAGGTGGATTCATTAGATCCAATATACTGAAGGGCGCCGGCTCTGGTTGGCACATCACCGACTTGTCTGATGTGTTCTGTTGGAAGGACCAACTTGAGCCTGCTTGAATTCCAATGGACACTCTGTCTTCTGTTTGCGTTGTACTGTCACTGCAAGGCTCTCGACACAAGGTCCACATATTGTAGCACTGAGTAAAGTTGAAGAAGTTGCTGTTAAAAGTTTTTAGTTCCCCGCACACGTCTCTACGCAGCTCCGCCAGCTCGTAGCGCATCGCTGAGATTTCGTCCTTCCACTGCATGTTGAAGGCAGCGACCATGTTTGCAGACTCCTTAAAAGCCTGAATGGCCTGAGGGACCGGTGGCTCAGATGTGGCTATAGGTGAGGCAGTGGGCACCCTGTATGAAGGCGGGGTGGCTGGTGGGACGGAGATGGCTGTTATGGTGGAGCTAGTACTGTGCTGGCTGCGAGCAGCCGCAGTTTCTCTCTCCAGCCTTTCCAGCTCCACATAGGCAGAGGAGCTAGCACCGTCATCATCCTCTATCATGTCTTCATTTAGTAAAGAAGTGCCATCCACAACATCATATCCCTCTGCAAGAAAAATGTGAATATGCAAGAAGAAGGACATTGAACGTGAAAGGAACAGCTGGAGAGTGATTTGGGTTCTGAACTACAAAGTAAACACATATCTATGGAAAACATACAGTATGTGAGTGACAGAATCTTTGGGAACGTCTTTCAGCCCCAGACTAACTGTGTTTGGTTTGTTTGGAGAATTGGATAAAACAGGAGAGATTTAGATTTAGATTTTTTTTGCAAACTGTTTCACTTGAACAAACCAAGAGGTAACTGAGTAGGACCAACATTACAAATAGGAAGTACTTGCTTAGTTTTATTCATCTACCTTTAAAAATAGTTAGAACTTTATTTGCATCATCAAGGGTTTAAGACAATATTCTCTTTAAACTCACATACCATAAGCTTTGCATCATGTTTTTACACTGCCTTCTCAGTCATCTCAAGGCGTCTTTTCATCTTTTCACTGCACAGCACAGCAAAAGTAGTGGAATGAAAATATGAACTGCATCATTTGCCTGGTTAGGTTGGTTGGTTGGTTAGTTCATTTTCTTTGACCCTCTTTCTAGAACCAAAGTACATTTTCCCTGAACTTAAATTTATGCCATTTTTGTGCAAAAGAAAAGATGTAAAGGGAATAGAGGAACCACAACCCACTGGGCCAAGAAGCAGATATGAACCCTATTGAACATATCAGGTCCAAGATGGCAGAGTAGACCATATGGAGCCAGTAACCCAGTGAGGGGAGGGGTCACTCCCCTCTTCAGGGCTGCACCAGGAAGAGGCTGCAATCCCACAGTCAAAGACAGCTGACGGACTCGATGCAAAAGGCTTAGACTTAACATTTTGTGGCCTTTTTTTTTTTTGTTGTCGTTACGTTTTTTTATATATATATTATTTCTAAACGTCAAAAGTCAAACATGTACAACAGACAGATGCTGCTATGACACATGATTAGAGACGATGCGGTAACATTCACTGCTACTTTATGATTGAGATATGAAAACATTCTGAAAAGTTTGAGAATTATATTTCTCATACATTTACACTTAAGGTGTGGTTTGAGAACAGTTAAAATTGTGACATGACAAACAACTCACAAAGCCGTCATCACATTTATCCCCAATACTGATTCATTTCAGATTTTTATGTGTAAAGAAAACAGGTTTTGTAGGTTGTTTGTGTTTTTTTTTTTGTTTTTTTTAATAGAGTAGCATTAACTACATGCTATGTTCTCCTATATGTCTACTTTGATAGAGAAGGCAGTGCAAAAACACACATATACATAGATATATGTATGCGTGTCAACATTAGAATACCTGCAAAAATCATCACTGATGCCTCCAGTTGTTCTTTTCCCCTGGTTATCCTTCAACAGATGGATGGTCAAATGGAGAGGGGTTTGCTGCTCGTCTGTGCTATGGAGCCCCACCCAGGGCCCACTAGCCTCATATGCAGTTTTTTTTTTCTGTTTTTTGCTTATGTGTCAATCATAAACGAAAGTACTTTGATTTAAAAAGTAAGACATTTCTTTATAGCAATATCTTAGTAAGTTTACTGGACTAATTTAATTCTTGAGCGTTTTGAATTGTACAAAAGTACACCAAAGGAAATATAGTATCGGTAGAATCAAATATGACATTACTCAGCTTTAACCAGTGACCAATCAGGACACCAATCCTCTCTGTTCATTAATTATTATCTGACATTCTGTAGTTGAAGCATTCTGACAATCCTTGAGATACAGGAAAAGAGATTGAACGGTGGTCATTTGGACCATGATTAAGAGTTCAGCAAACAAGACGGTGGGATTGGAGAACACTTCTTTATCCTCAGCACTTCTGTCACAGCAGAGAAGTTGTAAATGAAAACCCAATTTTGAAGATAAAGGAAAAAGAAAAGTCCAGATTCAATACAGATCTTAGAAAATGAATAAAATCGTCTCCAATAAGAAACTGACAGAGAAGAATATAAAAAAACCCCAAAAAATAAAATTCCAGCTCAGTTTTTTATGCATTGTTATAACAAAAAGAAAAAAAAATGTTTCAATAGGGTTCATAGCTTTACTCTTGCAGGCAAACACCAAATGCACTTATTGAGGAAGTTAGTTTAAAATCACTGCTTGCACAAAGAACCAAAGATTTGATTAAATTGTGTTGCACTAAACGTATTTTATAAACCAGTCTTATCTCATGGTGTTAGACCACGGAAACAGTTTGTCCCAAAATGATAGAAGACCAGAAAATGAGTTTTTACACCATCATGTTACACAGTTAGAAGTTCCACCGTGCAAGCAGTTAGTGTAGTGTTGTGTTTTTATAAGAGCATGACTTACCTTAAAATGGTTACAATATATATATTTCTTAATTATAGACTCATTTGCTTATGTCTTGTGTTGATGCATTAGACTAATGTGTCCTGTAATCCTGTAGTCCCTGCTTCAACCCTGGCCCATGTACAGCTATACCCTCACAAGACAAATAAACACCACACTTTAACATGCTGGGGGCAGGGCCTGTTCTAGTGGACATGCCATGTCATGTGACTACTATTGTGTCTTACAAATTTGTACAAATCCTCCCAACTACCCAGTCCTAACCCAGTCTGCAGCTAGACAACACCACAATATCCAACCAGAAGCTGGACTGATGATGCATGAAACATGCAGAGTAACTTAAAGCAGCAACATCTAAAGGATCAGGAGAATGCAGAGCCAGAAACACACACACACACACACACACACGCACACACACACACACACACACACACAGTGTCTTCCAAAGAGAAGAACTGGAACCATTCAGCCTGCCAGCTCAAAAGCTCCAGGGTTCCCCACTGTACATATTTAGGTATGTCAGATACGTGCGCATGTATAGGATGTATGAGGATGTGTAGTCTAAGCCCTCTCTCTTTTTTTCTTTTTTTTTTTTTTTTTTTGGGCATTATTTTTTACCTGTTGTGGATCTGAGAGTTGAAGTGACAGTGGAGGATGTCATTGAAGGCAAGCAGTCGTCATCTTGGGAATAACCAGCCTGAATTGCACGGAGGTAACTGTGGCTTCGAGTTCGGAACGAGCCAGGCAGGTCCAAGGCCTCCATGGCCTGGGATTCTACTTCACTAAAAACGGACTCGCAAACTGACTCAAACTGGCCATTGATCTCAGTCTCACTCACCTGAGAGACAAAAACAGGAATAGCAGTCCTTAATTTTTCCTCTTCCTTTCTCTTTCTCACTCTGATTCTTCCCCTTTGCACAGCAAATATGAAGGAGTGTTAGCATAAGGAAATGCCACAGTCACTTCCCACCTTGAACTGAATGAAGGTCAAAACCAAATTAGAAGAAGGGTAGATGACAATAGAACAAACAAAAAAACAAACAGTTATTCATCAAACTGGTACAGGTAGCGTAGTTCGTTCAATACTTTACTGCAGGAAAATAACAGAAACATTAGCTGTAACTGTAATTCTTGTACTGTACTATATCAGGTCATCTTCTGAAATTAAAGTAACAAGAGTGGGACCATTTAAAGGGGTGCTCTATGTTAAGTTCTACCATTTATTAAACCAAGGTCTGGTATTTTTACACCCTTTCCTGCTGTTTCTTTAAAGTTAACTGGGGTTTTGACACAGCTACATTACATTACATTATTGAGGACGAATGTAGAGCTCTAGTTTTTAGGTCAATACTTCATGTTACGTCATCATGTGGGGACTCGATCGATGGTGCTGTCTCAGATCTTCTTTCTGGAGTCGTGTCTTTTGCCAAGAGGGAGGTCCAAAACAGACATCAGCAGTTCATCCAACCATAGTGTCTTAGCACAGTGAGACAGACACAGACGGCTGAAGGCTTCGGTGAGTGACATGACCTTAGATACATAGCTGTTGCACTAGTGGGCCGTGATGTCCCACTCCAAATGTCTAAAAGGAATAGACATGTTTAACCAAATGGACACCTGAGTTGGTCCAGTGTTTGTTTACCACTAGCTGAGGTTAAGTGACAGTGTCAAAGATGTCCTTGTTCAGTCATTATCTGGACAAATGACCAAACACACTCTCTGAAAGACTTAGATAAAGAATGTTACTCTGCCTACTCTGCTACACCTGTGGACATTTGTCTTCTGTGGAGCAGAACTGTGATAGACAGACATTGGAGTTAAAGTTGCAGCATTTGTGTGCAGTTTATGTTTGTGACTCACCTGGCTCACGCAGCTAGCCTGACTGAGGGTGCTGACTGCGCGCATGTAGCTCTGGTTGCGTGATCTGAAGGGCGGGGGATGGAAGGTGGCAGGGTCCAGCGTGACACTAGGATGGGGCCGCATGTCTCTGGTTTGCAACTGGTAGCTGTGGCTGAAGAACAAAAGGAATTTAGGGCGGGCAGCATTTACTCATCCTTGTCTCCATCTCAAAAGTCCTGCTGGTCACACACCAGAAAAGGATGTTGTGTTCATCTAACTTAATTTTAATGTTGTAGCCTCAGTGTCATTGAATATAATTTAGCAGGCAGCCTAACCAGTACTGAACAAATAAATTAGATTTATTTTGACAGCGCAGTACTTTTGTGTTTAAAGGCTTACGTGTCAGCATTCCACCTTTTAAGCGCACATAAGTCACTACATTGAATAAATGTGGTAATTCTTCTTCAAGCTTGTCTGCTAGGATGGCATTGGAATGAACCCTCGCTGCATGTAATATGGTGGACAAATATTGGACTAGTAGATGGAGAAGGTCACAGACCCCAGAGTGGAAATGCTGAGCAGAAAACAAATCAGTACAAACGTGATCTAATTAAACTCATCATATCACAATTGTAGCAACTACTGCTGAGAGTAGGTAAATAATGTGACATAAATCACAAGGTGCATTCATTAGTTTCCCCGTAAATGAGTTGCAAAGTGCATTAGTTGCAAAAGTGTTTTATGGAAAAGTAGCTGTTCTGTGAGAGGCCTGAGGGAGAACAAGACACCTGTGAAAATTATAGAGTTCATCAACACTGTTTGCTGCACAATAATAACATCAATAGTAGAATTTGACGTTGGTCTCACCTGTGTGGGTCAAAGTGGGGTCTGTGCATTGCTGATTTGAGGACAAGTGCATCAGGTCGGATGGCTTTCTGTGGGGATGTTTTCGGACTATTGTCAGAGTCAGCACTTTCATCGTCTACCTCCCCCATAGCTTTGACATAACTGCTGCTGCGCATCCGCCGACACGGGATCTCCTCATCTTTGTCACCAGGATATCCACACCAGTCATCCTGGGGCACCTGCAGCACAAAACACAACCATATGACCAGATAATGGAACACGTAATGCACTTTATAATTGTTTTCAGTGATGGACAACATGTATAAGTCTGCATCTTATTCCTATGACTATGACTGACTATTGTCTTTTCAGTATTTATATCCCCAGTGTTTTGTGTGCTCACAATTTCGAATTTCTTTGGTTCAACACTGCACTCCAATCATGTGGAGTAGTGATTGTCCAATTTGGAGCTTATTCCTGAAATGAGCTGAAAAACATTACAACAGCACTTAACACCTCTGCAGCTGCCTGTTTTATCAATGATATTTAACACTAGGATGAGTCACGATCTCTTCATTTAAGGACAGTACAAACCAAGAGCTTTAATAAAACACAGCATTTGCTTTATACTTTCAACAATGTTTGTAACATTTAAGGTTACCGTATTTCATCTGCTCTGTCAGTAAAACATACTGTCTCTCAGACAGCAGTAGATTTTTTTTCATATTCTACATGTTTTGACAGCTTAATTGAGTGATTGAACAATGGTACAGAATTTTTAAATATCACTTGTCCCTAAATCAGACACCACTACCTTCTAATGTAACTGGTACTGTACTGTACAAGCCCTGCTATGATCTACATTTTTAATTCATTTCCTGGATTTATGGTCAAATGGATCGTAAATTTTCTTAACAGAATGTTGACACGGTCACTCATTTATGCAGACGTGCAGGTCCATGTTCATAAACACCAGCAGCATTTGATTAGATCATATATAAGTCAAGGAGAACTACAACCAATTAGCCTTTATAGTTTTAGATTGCTGTTTACTGAGGCTCACCTGCTTTTCCTCAAGATTAAACTAATAAACAGTGATTGATCCGTCGGCCCTTAATGGACCAGGCTGTGTCTTCTAGCTGTGGGATTTACAAGGGCTTGGTGTCGCACTCTACATGTTCAGGCACAGTATTGATCAGGTTTCTGATTTCTAAGTAACTAAATCGTTACATCGCTTGGCAGCAACAGTTGTCTCCGTCTCAGTGGGCCGGACCCCAGCCTCTCTCTAATACTCTGTCAGCCATTCACTGTGTCAGGTCTTAAGGCAGAGTTGTATTTTTCTACCACGATGGCTGAAGTGTGATTATTGTCCTCAGTGTAACTGCGACTCCCCCCCTGTCCTACAGGTCAAGTCATGTGTTCATTGTTGATTTGGTCACAATGATAGAATGTTACACAGACGTATTCTGTGCTGATAAAAAAAACAAACTAAAACAAACTAATTTAAAATGACATCTGTAGCTTTTCATCTCTGGAAAATGAACAGCCATCAGTCTTGGTGGTTGCACTGACAGACTGTGGCAGGAACGAGCAGATAAGTAGGTAAGGTGGTTTGCCTAATGTGAAATATTTCTCAGAGCAAAGTCAATTTTTTTCTGTTTTAATTTTTTACAACCTGAGTGACAGGACAGATACACAGTGGAAAGAAATAGGACCTGGGTTATATTCAGTGATAAGATCCAGCTATTCAAACTTCATTTCATCTCATGCATAATATGAATATGGCTAATATGACAGGAATATGAATACATTTTCACGTGAGCAGTAGGAGAGAAAAAGCTTCATTTTCCCTTAATGCAGGATTAATATATGTTGCCCCTGATACTTGACAACAGGCTGGTAACTGTCAGGGACTGTCATTAACAAGGCAGCCATCACTAGTGAAGGCCCTGCTTTATTACCATAACCTCATTTCATGCTACGCCTGGAAGAATGTTTTCATCTGCCCCCTAGGTAGTTGAAGATACCAGCAACTCTGTACTGTACCATCGAAGCTGCTCTGTCAGGTTTAACAAACAATAATAACCCTGGAGCAAACCATCATTTTAAGAATGAAAGTGACTTAAACCAAGTGAGTTTCTGAGCTCAATGACTTCATAGCATATACACCAGAGATGTGGATGAAACCGTGCTCCAAGGATTTATGGTACATACAGGTTTGTGCCCAGGCGGCTTGGCCTTCAGACCTTAGACTTGTCAGTAAAAAGAAGATGCTGTACAGACCTAACCCACCCAGGGCTCGTCCAACACTAAATCCAATAAGCACACTGAGTGTTAAGTGGAGCGTCTGTGTGCCCATGGCCACATACTTATCAGGCTGAATGAAGCTCTTGGTGTGGATGAGCTGAGTGTGTTGGTGGCAGTTGAGGAGCAGGAAGAGTGAGGGAGCCTCTGTATTGACAGACTGTCTGTGTATGTGGCATGTAAACAACTCTGTCTCCACAGAGCCTGAGAGTGATCGAACAGTAAACCCATTCTGTTAACCTGTGCAGGACAGTACAAACCCCTCACAACCCATTTTTAGGTTTCATACGTTTCGACTGATCCACGTTCAAATCCATTTGCAAAAAAACACAACAGATGGTGAAATTTAATTGCTTTGTGCCTCAGTAGAACCCACTGTACCCTAACTGCAAAAGGTTGGAACTCTGTGGCAAAAACGATAGAAGGGAACGAATATTATGTAAGATATGGCTCATCCTCAGGCAGTTGAAGCAAAGACCAATCCTGCTGCTCTTTCTATTCCTGTTACAACCTCTAAAACATTTTATTATAGGCTGAGATGGGTGTCCAGGCCAGCTCTTCCTCAGAGAAGTACAGTATTGTTGGGTGTTATAGTATCTGTATGTTCTCCGGACTTTAAAATAGCAATTAAAGTAAGTTTTCAATAAGTAATATTGACTTGAAGTCAGATTCTGCTATAGCTGCAGAAGCTCTGACAGTTAAACCTTTGACAGCTACACACCATCCATGATGAAAAAGGGATGAAAATAAACAAAGTAATTGTAAATAGTGCTTTGTTTCTACAATAATGAGTAAAAGTAACACGGCTGAACTTTAATTACATGGTAAAAAATTAATATTTTGGTGCAAATCCCTTGGCAGCTCTTGCATCTAAAAGTCTTTTGGCTCTAATCCCAGTCCAATACTATTTCCTGACTGTGGTCCAGCTCAGGTGAACTTCTATTCTCCATGTCTCACTCTGAAACATCAATTCACTCGATTGATCTGTGCACCTTAATAGACAACAACTCCCTGAGGTGACAACGCAAGAGGTAATTCTGGTTAAATATATCGGCCCCTCAGACTCACAGACACTAACTGTCCTCAAGAGGGTTACCAAAGAAAAGTGGATTTCAAAGGATTTTCCAGCAAAATTTTCCATCAATAAGTCAATGGCGGCATTTCATTCCTGGCCACCCCTCAGAGGAGCAGATGCTGATCCCTGTCGTTGCTGCCGTTATTTATTCCAATTGATTGGAGCCGTTTACAGCAAAATGGTCGTAAAGAGAACTGAACTGTTAGGTTATCTATGGTCATTAAGAAGTAAAGTCAAACAGACCTGCAGATAGTGACACGTCCGTGATGAAGGCTTGAGGTCCATATGCATGATGGGTTTTTCTAGATTCAGTGATGACTTCCTGTAGGCCTCTTTAGCCTGGCTGACCGTTAACGTCGACCAGGAGCTCCGTTTCATGAACTTTCCCTCGGGCATCATTGCCATGCTCTCACAGGCCGAGCACTTGACGTCGTTGTTACTTTTAGAGGTCTTGAGCGACAAATCCCCAAAGTGGTGGCCGTGCATGGACTCTGGGTAACAGTGGCCGACGTGCTCCCCATGATGCCGTGACATGACACTGGGCGTGCGGTATGTGCTGTCACTGTCCAGATTGTCATCAGAGCTCCACCAGCCTCCAGACCGATGTTTGCGTTCTTTGCTCTTGCTCCTCTTGCTGCCGTGTTTGGTGGAGTGATGTCCGTGATGGTAATAACTTCCCGTTCCCCCTCCACCTCCTATCATATCACCTTTTGTGCCATTCATCTTGGACGATCCCTCGAGGGAGTGGGACTTGGTGAAAAGCTTCTGGACAGAATGAACCAGGTGTCTGATGCGGCCAGGACTCTCACTGCGTTGCTCTGTGGTCGTGGAGGTGCGCTGGTACTGTAGTGTGTGAAAGCCATCTCGGTGCAGTGGCAGTTGTTTCTCAAACTGGTCTAGAAGGTTAGCAGGAAGGCGGTTGCTCTTGTTGCCGGCGTGGTGGGAGGCGGCGGCAGCTGCAGCAGCAGCGACAGCTGGGGAGGTGGCGGAGGCTGTGATGGCGGCGCAATCGTCTCGAGTCGCTGAGTCGTAGTACTGTGAGCTGTAGTGCATTCTAGGAAAGGTACTGCTGGAGATGTGATCGGGTGCAGCAGGTGGCGCCATCAGGACGGGTGACATGCAGTCGGAGTGGATGGAGCTTCGCGGCGAGTACCGGTGGTGGAAGTCCATGGGGCAGCTCTCTGTGGGGCTGAGCAGGTATGATGGGTGGCGAGATTCTGAGCCATGGTGAGTGTGGATGTCATGGATGTGAGGGTCGTAGTCTAAACCATGGGGTAAAGGGATTTGATGCTGGGAGCGACTGCCCGATAAGCCCTTCATGGTCCTGGCCACAGGGAGGCGCCCGCCTTCATTGAACTTTCGAGTCGGTGACCAAGGTGAAAACTTCTGGTCTGTTTGTAGATAAAGAAAAAAAACAGAGAAGAGAAAAATATTAATATCAACGACTGGCAGGAAATTACTTTATTGTAAAAATGTATCTCAACCTCAACTGTTCACATCTCCATGTGTTGATATAGACATGTGTAAAAATTCACATTATGTCAAATCATTCACATTTCTTCATCATCAAATACTCCTTAGGAAGCAGAACTCCAGCTGGCATGAACAGAGCCACTACGATGTGTTTCCATTGGACCACTCACCAATTTTCATTAGTCTTCGTTTAATCTGAGGGAGACTTTGGCCAGTAATTTTAAATTTCAGTTGACCACGTTAGCCGTCCACATACAGTACCGGTACATTCAAAGCAGTGAAGACAGAGGAAAGGAAATTGTTCTGGTGCGGTACGGTACAGTACAGCTAAGGCTGTGATCAGCTCCTTTGTTTTGATGTGGCCTCACTTAGAAGAGAAAAACCTTTGTGAATGAAGAGGAGACACAATCAATGCTACTTAATATTTCATTCCATTGTATTCACTTTTATATAATAAAAAATAAGTATTCCTCTATAGCTCAAACATCTCCATCTTAACTACTTATAAATATGTATTATTTTCAAGAATCAAGAACGTGTCAGAAACAGGCAGGGCAGCAAAGGGCAGTAAAACAGCCTGTATTATTAACAGCATCTGTCTCCGGTGCTTAGCTTTGTGCATGACAATTACAGCCTACGTCTTATCAGTTTGGGGCTGAAGCTGCAAAGTAAACAGAATGCCGTAACGCTCCCAGTGTCTGCCATTCCATTATAATTAATTGCTTTTAGCAGGAAAGCCCGTCCTGGAACAGCGCACTTCGTCTTACATAACGTTAAAGGAGCTGTGATCTCTCGCACTGTTTCAAAGCAGCCAGAAATAAAATGCACCGTTGTCATGGCAACTGCTGCTGAAAAACCAGGAACTGTAATAGGATTTTCAAGGTTGTTTGGGGTGGCTCCCAAGTCCGGAGCGAAATAAGACACCAACATCATGTTGTGGGGCAAAGACCTTTCCACAGGCATAAACTGTGAACCTGGTCTTCAACCAGCTGAGTTGGGGGTTTGATATAAATATAACACGGTAGAGTGAGTGGGTTGTTTCTTTAGGACATGGTTGAGCAGATGTATTATTACATGAAATATTTCCCTTCAGAACTTGTGTCAAATATTGTATGTCCTTCTCAATCTAATTCTCTGCTACCCCAAGGCAGACTAATGTAATTGTTCATTACAGCAGACAAACTAAAATAGAAATGTAATTATTTACAGGTTTTTGGTACAAACGCAGCAAAATTTTGCAAAATTTGTTCCTTGTCCACTTTTCCATGGCTGCAGTGAGGAGTGAATGTGCAGCTGACTGACTTCAGCATTCATATAGAAAATCCAAATATCCATTTATAGATGGACTAATTAAACAGCTTTAACATATACAGCCATACATGCTGTATCTGCTTGGATTCATGTCCACATCCAGGATGTCCTGGTTCCAGATCAACTGACCATCTTTAGTGACGACTCTTGGAATTAGTTTTCCTTTCAAGGATCTGAGGTCAAAGTCAATTAAACCCTCAAATCTGTTGCACATCATGAAATGACAACAATTACTGGAGCCATAATCTTTAATGCTTCCAGCCACTGTTATCTTTTACAAACACAAACATTAAAGAGACAGCAGTCCTTGGATCTCACTGCCTGACTGGGAACTGTTTCCCTTTAAAAACACAAAACTTAGTTTTCCTTTTGCTAAAATGTACTTAAATTAGACCTTGTTGTAATTAAATAAAATCCTAAAGGAAATTAATTATAACTGAAAGTCCTAAGAAAGTGAAACATCCTCAGAAACTTGTCAGATTAGGTCCAGATTTTGTCCAATGATGAATGCGTTTGGTGCTTGGATCACTTTATCCTGGGGGAACTTTTCAGTCCTGAAGGTGAGTGTGTTAGAGGCTGACTCTAATTGACAGTTTCTTGGCACTTTTAATTTTTCATCACTGTAGGACACAGAATTGTACAGGAAAAATTTGACTGAAGAAGGCAGGTTGGTTTCTCAGAAGCCTGTGTAACGATAAACCCTGCAACATATCTGAAAAAGAGAGTCACTGCTGACTCACTCACTTCATTCAACATTTCAACAGACTGCTTTGTGATTCTTACTAACACACGATGGCCCGTGCACTGAGTGGAAGAGGTGACATCCACCCAGGGGAGGCTGACAGGGATCAGAAACCAGTTAAAACCCCAGCTCTGTCACAGCACTGACCGTGGGTCGCCTACAGGCAGCTGCAGCAGAATGAAGGATGAGCTTCTCATCTGTATCTTGGTCCACACCAACCGGTGGATGAGCTGATGCAAGTGTGGAGCACTTTTCGCCTGCAGCTCGTTGGCCTGAGGTGAACTGTAACATGTTTGAAGTGCTTATTTGGAACAGACTTCCGTGTGGTCATAGGACGTATTCTCAGCACCAGTTTCACTCACATTAGAATAACATGGCAGCAACTCTGCAAACCAAAGTCTGTGTAACAAGGCAGTTCAAACCCAGAAATGCCTGACAGTGTGTGGAAACAGCAGCTTCATTACCACCAGTGGAGAGCCTTTAAAAAAGGCCACCACTTTACCCCAAACCGCTCGGTAGTAAAGTGACTGTGGCACAAGGTAACTTTTAGGTGCAAAGTAGGGCATTTCTGTAAAAAGAGCAGTCGTGTGCTTCTAAATATACATTCTGAAAAGCTTTGCTGGCACATTCCTGGGTGTGCATCACTTGACAGTGTATTTTAATTCTTTAGCAAAGAATGAACGAGAACACGTGGTAGGAAAAAACATTGTCTTTACCAAACAAGCTCTCTCACTTTTGGAGAAAAATACAGTTTTATAACATTTAGTCAAGAATATTTCAGCTGAGACAATTTAAGCTTTTTGTTACGCTACTGTTGGTGCTGGGCTTGCATTCCCCAAGATGGTTGCACGGTTGCATAACTTGGAATAAATGAGACCTTCCTCCTCCACACCAGTGCACAGCACCGCAAGGGAAAACACAGCAACAGGCAGCAGAACTGTAGAGCATGAAGCTCACTGCACAATTACCATACAGAAAAATCACAAAACACAAAGAGGAAAGACAAGCTCTGTGATCGTAACCATATTGGTTTTACAGACGGCACATGATGTGATGTGACCTGGTCCAGGACTATTTATAAAGTCCATGCTGTTTTGCATGTAGTATTAATCCCCCCAGATTATAAACCCTGGTTAAATATCCTACACAGCGGAGTTCAATCCTTGGAAGGAGGAAAAATTATATTTTGGTGCACAGTCAGTTTATTTCAGGGAGCATAGGATGCTGGAATACAGTTTTTCCCCAATCATGAGTTTCCTTCTCAGTTTAGATCTTTAAGTCAGTGGGAGAGAATTGACTGAGATATAACTGTGAGGGTTGTGATTGTATACCATGTACTGTGTTTAAAATAACTCTTGGATTGACAGTTTTCTTTAGGATTTATCTGACTCCTATTGAGTTATCATTGTCATACAAGTGTTGACTAAGCCATCACAGTCACAGCAAGTAGCAAAGTGAGTATGTGACAAAATTTCCTTTCTGTTAGTGGATGTGATGTCACTGTGGTCTTACTGCAGAGACAGCAGATGGGAATCAGCAATTCAGTGGTTACAGTAAAGCTTATGTCAGAGGGAAAAGTAGCTGCATATGACAACACAGACAGAAATCATATGCAGTTGGATGAAGCTGCATTTCACCTTCTGATATCCACCCACTCCCTACCACTGCTGCTGCATTTACTGGCTGATTTTGTCAGTGATGCCACACACTCTGGACGCACTGGACACGGTCTCTTTCTCTCTCTGTTTGTCCTTCAACAGAAGAAAATGTCAAATGGAGTCCATCACTGTTCACTACAACCTCCCACATTATCATTTACACCAAGGATAGAGTCTGATGTGGAACTGACCCTCCCCCCGTTACCACCCTGTGTTTTTAGTGGCTGTTGCTGATAATCCAAGTCAAACCCTTCACTAAAGAATTAAATAATACATTATTATCATTACTATTAGTTGTAGTATTACTGCTTAATTCCTAATCACATTCAGTCACAAGGTTGGAGAATTATAGATTATTTGCCAGCTTTCTACTTGTTGTGTGAGAAATATTCCTACCAGATCTGAGTGACAGTGACAGAGAGATTGACAGGCTTTTGAGAAACCTCTGCACTTTAACAAAGACTATAAGACTCTATTCTATAATAGAGGTTTTCAACAGCATGTCATTTTGAGCGTTGATTTGGTTTTGTAGTTATCGTCACACAGTGTTTGTTAGAAAAAAAGACAAAATGTAAAACTCGTTTTTCTGCCCTAACCAACAGAATTCATTGCATTTCCTGCACCTCTACACCGTGTTATTAGATCTTATCAGAACATTTTATTACTTCATGAGACGTTATTGCTCTGGAGTTATTACATTGACTGTCAGGTTTTTTTAGGCAGAATTGGATTTCGGGTTTGACTTTTTTCAGGACATATTAAAGCATCTTTGAAAAAGTGAATCTCCTAAAAAGTTATTTTATTAGAGCCTGGTATTAATGAAGACACATGTGTTCAGTGAAGACAATCTGTAGTGGCATCTGTTTACACAGAACTGTAGGAGGGGAGTTGACTGATCTTTTTCCCAGTTTTTCTTAAAACAAACCGCTCTCAGCAGTGGAGATCACAATAGTTTTTGGAGAGTGCTGCAAGGACAGATCTTTTCAACAGCATTTTGTTTGATGATTTTCACTGCTTTGAAGTGAATACAGTATTTGATTATGATTTTCTTTGTCTGTCGACTTCACAATGAACACAATTTACTTCCTGCATTTTCACACTATCCACACAAATTGTTATCCATTGTTGGTCAGTACCCACTGCTGGTGAGAGGAGGTATGTGCGTTCTGTCCATCCGTCCCTGCTGTTTGCTGTCTGTAGGTTAGTACATGTCCATAGAAGGGTGCATGTTTTGTAGGTATTGCTTTCTTTGAGAATTGAACCAGTAACCCCAACAGAACACCTCCTAATGCTGCATTTGGGTCCAACCATTGTCGTCCACATCTTTGTCGATATTAAGATGTAACAAGATTTTCCTTAGAAATAGATTTTTTTTTTCACAATTGATGGCTTCTGAACCGTCTACATCTTCAAAGGTTTTTTGTGGAAACACACATTAGCTATGAATTCAGTTCCACTTCTGTTTTTTTTTATTAACTCACATTTCCTATGTATGAATATTAAAATATATTTGTACTGCTATAATACCCAGTAAGGGATTCCCCCTTGACCTCCTGCACCCCAGGTGGAGCAGTTTTACATTTTTGTATCTATTTTTAAATCATCTTTAACTTGTAAATGTATTCATTCTTGATTCTCATTAGGTGTTTCCGTGTTGGACCTCTGAAGGTGATGTGTATATTTTAATGGCCTTCTCATAAAGTGGTCTTTGCTGTGGGTCCATGTGACACAACCAAAGCCAGAAGCTTCCAGGACAGAGATGGATGACGCAAATTTAAAAATGCTTCTCTTCTCTGCCTCTCTGCCAACATGTTCTGTCATGGTTCTGGCGTGGATTTCTCCCGTGTGGGAATTCAGAGGTGCACCACTCTCTTAATTAGGCTGTTTTACGGTGCACCGCTCCATCTGTCTTCAGCCTACTGCAGCAGCCAATCAGTGAGAGGGAAAGGGGGAGTGAGAGAGAAGGAGAGGGATTGAACGGAGTGTCTTCTCACTCAATACCTGTGCAGCATGCACCAGATTGTCAGTGTGAAAAGTTGAGCTGTAATGGTGTCTCACCAAATGCACTGCACATGAAATACAGAAAACAGTCGACTGGGGTTTGATGGCAGTACAACCATTAAAATGGCTTATAATGGCAACGCATTTGGAGGATCTGGAGAACCTGGGTGGTTCAGCAGATGATTGAGGGTCTAATAATATCATGCAAAGAGATTATGACAAACACTGACTTTCACAAAGAGTGTCCTTATTAATGCATTGTTTAGAAATAGCAGAAGTGATCGCTGTAGCAGTTGAACCAGTCCACCGTTCCTGAATCTCCTCTTTCTAAGTGTCTTAAATGAAAACAAAGTGTAAGGCCCGTGCCCACATTAGGAACCAGATTGCTTTCTGTTCAGCTACTTTGCTCTCATTAGTGTAAATAATTCAAAACAAAGATTTTCTGCCAGACCGTGGAGGTCACAGCAGGATGTTGGTGAGAAGTTGGGACCAGGTCGCACCATTTGTCCAACACTCCAGAGATTCTGGGTTAAAGGCTCGTTGCTGTGGTAACACAATCTAACAAGTTGAGGATCAAGCGATACAAATACAAATATGGAACAATGGAAGGCAGCCTGTGTTCCCTGCTGCATTACTAGATTTGATTTTTTTTTTTTATTCTTGTAAATAACTGTTTTGTGGTTGTTTTATGCTGATTGGTAATCTTGTGGTGTAGTTTCAGTGGAAACATATATTTTCCGATCAATGTTTCAGTAATATATTTGAGGATGACCACAGGTCTAAGGACACATTTTTGTCTTTTCATGGTGTGTTCTAAAAAGTTTGGTGAAGTGATGTAACAACAGCGACTGTACAAACTGGTACCAAATAGAAAAGATGGCACGCTCTGTCAGAACAACAAGATGGAAAAATGGCAGGAGTGGAAAATGGAAGGACTTTATTTAGGAACAAGGACTGTGAACCAGGTCCTGGGAGCTGAGGTTTTTATAGATGAGGTTTAAAATGAGTAGATCAGCAGCTTGGAGATCTCTGGCTTAGAAAAGAAGAACAAATGGTTTGGAGATGTGCGGGTCAATATTTCAGACTAACCGTGTTGTAAATGCAGAAACAGACCCCAGAGGTGATGTGTGGAAGTGCTTGAAGAGGAAAGGAGCATAAAACAGCAGCCAGCAGAGAAAAACTTGGCCCATAAAATAGACTTCTACAGGCCAACCGTGAGAACAACGGCATTTTCAGAATACACCTTGACAAACATTTATTATTTCCTGTTCTTATTTCTTCTCTTTCTTTGGCCACAAGCAAACAAATCATTATTAACACCCAGAGGCAAAACAACCTCCTCTCAATTCATTCTAATGCTTGAACCACCTGACAGGGCTCTTCTAATCATTTCTTTGTGGTGGTGCATGTGAGACAAAGCAGAGGTGTCCTGCACCACTGCACCGCCCCATCTGTCACTGCGCTGATCGTTTAGCTTGTCACAACGTTGGCTGGAAGAAACCTGCAATCTTCCCGTCCCAGGATTCATTGCCGAAGCTTTGACCTTCAGCCTGGACAGACCACATTCTGATGCACACAAACAGACGTGACGCATCTGTTCTGATGATAGAAAGTCATGGTCTGACAACTACACTGGTCCCATGGTCTCCAGGTCATTCACCAACCAACTTAAATGCTGTCCTGATAGTGAATGTATTCTCATTCAGTGTGGGGACGAAGATTATTTTACCAATATTGTCTGATGAGCTTTTACAAAACTGATGATATATTTACCTCCAATTACTGGAATGACTGAATTCCCATAGACAGTGGAGAAATATAATATTATAAAGTCATTTTTAGCTTTTACACATGCACTCATTTGTTGGTTGATTGGATCCTATTGTGTGTATTAATGTTAATGTTTGGTTAGTTCAATGACTCTGTCAGCTCTACTTGTTTAATGACACAATGGAATGCACTATTACATTACAGCACAATCTCTGCAGAGTACCTTTCACTGTAACTAGATAAGGCTGCCCTCAGAGACTCTTATACACTGACAGGTAGTGGGATGAGGATCTGGGAACATTAGTTTTTTACAAGATGGACTCCAGGACTGAAATGCATTCACTGGAAGTGGCAGCAGACCCTGCATCGATGATGTTCGTTATTTCTTTATAGAAATCAAGGCCATTGTCCACGGCACTCTCCAGAAGATTGGATACACTACCATTCAGTCCATGATTAAAAAACAAAGTCTACTCAGGAACATCATCAATAATGAAATGTATCAAACATCTGGAGGAGATAGTCTCAGCTCTCCCAGTTCTGGCCGCAGGTACCGACACCGTTGGCACACAAATATGGAAGGACGGTGCGTCCCCCGTGGATGTTTGAGTCTGACTCTACAGCAACACCTGTCTGTCCTGACTGTCTTATCAGGCAGCTGGTAGCCACTCAGAGAGGTCCTCTGTGAGCTTCTCTGCAGAACACAATTACAATCACATTCCCGACCAGTGAATGTGAAAGAGCTCAGTAAATGAGTCACACACACACACGCACACACACACCATTGTAGTGGCTGACACCGTAACAACTGTTGCTAATTGGCGTCTGAACTGCTACCATTAACTGATTAACATTTAACATATTCTGAAGGTCATTCATGTTTTAATCACCAAGTGGGGACTGTCATAACATGAATGTGAAACACATTTACCTTGTGATACACAGTATCCTGGACTCCCTGAAGACAAGTAGACACACACACAGTATTACCATGAGTAAAAAGCCCTGTGACAAAGACAGCCTTGTGGTGATGGTTGACTTTAACCTGTGTTTGGACTGATGTGGGGGTGATTCACCCGCTGACACCTGCTGCTGATGTTAGTGAATTTTTCCTTTGTTTCTCTCACCGTTAGAAAAAGAGTTTTTTCATTTGATATATTTAGTGTAAAATATTGACAGTGTTGCAAACAGGGTTATAAATCCATGACGTTACCATGTTGTTATTAACCACAGGCTTAACTGGCATGTGATAGTAGCTTGGAGTGAGAACAGCGTGACGGAGTCGTCCCTGTTGGTCTTGATTAGACTTTCAGCGTCTGTGAACTTCTGTCCAGAGTCAGTGTTTGAGGTGACGTTGAAACCCAAAGAAACAAGCACAAAAAGACAATCTCATATTCTGTGGTTGGTTTGTTTCTCTCTTTCTTTCTCTCTTTGTCTGCTCTGATGTTGTTGATGCAATGAGGTGAATGGCTCTGTAACCTTGGTGTCCTGGGGAACCCCCGGTTTAGAGACTGTCAGGCCGAGAAACTGATGCCTCCTCCATCGGAGTCCTCGATGTTCTAGAGTTGGTTAGGACAGAAGTCAAGTGTCTCCTAAATGTTCAGTTCTTTAAAGAGAGTTTTCAATCAAATGAAAATGACAGCAGTGAGGAACAGGCCACTGGCTCCTGGATGAGGAGCTCTATTTGGAATTGTCATTTCCATCTATCATATACAGCAGAGTCAGAGTGAACTCACAGGACTGTTTTAGTTTAAGATTTTGGCTGACTGATGGTGCAACTAATAAATTATCAGACAAAAATATCCTTCTTGATGCAGTTTTACAGATGATTCAAACTAAGTTGGTTGTAAATGATGAGATGGAAAAACAACCACTAACTGTGGGTGTGATTTTTGCTTTCAGCTCATTTTGGTAACATTTGACCGTGAGTGATATTTCCAGTAAATATCATTTTATTTGTGAGAAAGTCTGAACAGACTTTGATGACTGGGACTGAATGACTCGAGTTGAGGTAACAAATATCCTGACGTTGCATTTTAACGTGTGTGTTAATATTCTGAGATTTCAGACCCACTCACTGACCAGAGTTGAAACCTTATACAAATATTAATTATAATTTTATAGTGTGTGGTGAGAAGTAATTGATGTGATTTAATAAGTGAAGGGAAACAACAAGCTATGCATCATTTATACAGTGTATAAGAGAGTGTAAGAGAAAACACACGGCTCATATCTGGGGAATTATCTCAGTTTGCTCTGGGCTGGGCTGTTGTGTGCCACACATATTGATTTTACCGCAGGGAGAAGCGATTTATCAGAATTACTCAAGGATGTTGGACAGAGTTTGCATTAATAATGAGGCTCTGCAGCTGCCATTCCATTGGCTGAATCTCTTTGTGCTGCGTTTAGGATCTAACACATACTGTATAAGAGCTGGGGTTCAAGTTTGTTTTCAGCAGTGACCCTTAGATGAAGCACTCCTATAGGGGCCTCAGGCCTTTATCAGATGTTTGTTCAGCTCAGTTTGGATGAAGTTCTGTTTGTCCAGCCATGTTTTCCTTATGTTGTTGATCTTCTCTCTCTGCACGTTTTTAACATCTCCATCCATGAGAGTCTGGTCAGTTCCTTGAGTCTTGTCAATGTTTTTCTCACTTCTCATTATCCAACGGTTCACACACTCCACAGAAGAGCTGATGATGATGATGATGATGACGGTAAAAACAGGATGAGGAGATAATTGGTGAGAGGCAGATCAGCTGCTGCTCTGAATCCTTTACCAGTCATTTAGCTGTGATGGTGACGTCCTGCAGATTTTCTTCACGGCAAGAAAAATAAAGAAGAAATTGTCAACATGGCCGCCATATGTTTGCTGACATGTGTGCGTATTGTAGGTGTTCTCACTTACTGAACACAGTAAATGACGGAACAAGACATCACTGTCTCACTGAGGTCCTTTTAGACTCATCTGATCCAATGACAATGGATCAAGTGTCTTATATCTTTGTTTTTTTTTATTTTCCATAATCAGTGATTTTATTATTGGATTCTTGTTACAGTGATAGACTTTGTCCTAGTGTCTTAATCCATGTTTACTCTTCAGTAAATGGACGGTCTCCTTAGATCTGGAATCTCAAGCTAATGAATCAGTTTGAGATTCCAGATCTAAGGAGACCGTCCATCTGCTGAGCCAGACCACACTCTCATTCAATACTCTCCTTTTATTGGTTTGTTTTCTTTTTCTCCAAACTGCAGAAAAATATATAAAAGACCAAAAGTCCAAAGTCCAGACCATCAAGATGTGGACCTTAATTATGGCCCAAAAATTACACTGCACTGTAGTGTAAAACAATATCTACAGAGAGAAACAAGGTGAGGATCAAGTCTAACACTGTTCAGATAGAAAGTATTTAAACACCCACGACAAAAGTTCAAGAAACTTTTGTGGGTTTTTTTTAAATATGGTAAAAATGATATCCTTTACTAAAATGATAGGTGGTTGCCAAGCAACAACAGACACAGCACTTAGAGGAAACTTTACTGAAACTGGAGTAAAAAAAAACCTTCAACCTGTCCTTTCAACTGTGTCATCAACTCATGTTAAAATATGATTGTCCACAATCACACACAGAGAGGAGACACTGGTCCAACTCCCATGGCTTGGCTCTCACTTGGTTCTCCACTCAACAGACCTTTCTCTGCTATAGATAAGAACACGTGTTATTAGCTCAGCTGTCAGTAGAGGAGTTTTCATCCTTCCAACACACACACACACACACACCATCCTAGGAGCAGAGATAAGATTCAGCTGTTATAGAGTGGACACTCTTGTCTCCAGGTGTTTCTGCTCTGTTGAACTAACTGAGTGGAAGGACATCACAAACTTCTCCATACTTTTTAAACAGCCTCGATAAGAGTAGATAAAAAACACAGGTCATAAATCACCTGTTATGACCTGGAACGGAAAGTTTTCTTTAAATATAATCAACTCTGCCTTTGTCTGTTATTAACATCAACTCAGTGATTGTAAAACAAAAAGTAAATTCCTGTATTGTAATAAGGAACAGATGCACTTCATCATTCAGTGCTGCTGAGTTTCTTCTACTCCTGACCTGGCAGATTTGCCAGGCAGTGATGTCTGGCTGGTGGTGTCACCTGAGAGTTACAGCTAAGACCTGACTGCACCTCATAGAACAGAACAGTTCAGCTCACAAACATCTGAGCCAATCTACACTGTGGGCTCCTCCTCCTGCACTCACACTGCTCAATGGTCCAAAATCCTCTTCAAGTGCTTTTTTAGCAGCAACACAGCACAGTCAGAGTCAGAGCAGCAGCCAAATCTACAGTAGCTGCGTCATAGGTGATCAGCTCAGTCCATCACCACCACTGGTGTCATGGTGTCTCTTCAGTGCAAATGGACAGCTGGCAGTAAGAGTCAGTGTCATGTAGACGGGCCGGGCCGTGCCAACCCCTCCCCAAGGTCACAGCCAGTCTCTGTGTCTGAGAGCACTGGCACCAGAGCAGCAGATGGTGGCGTTATTCATCCAGGAGGGGAGACTTACATGATCTGGTGCTTGTTTGGTTCATGCAAACATTTTGATGACAAAATTATACTCTATATTTTTTTTATGCAAAGGCATCTAACAGTTGAAGTCACAGCCTGGACTGAATCTGTGGGACCTGCAGTTGTCCTGTTCCCAAAAATAGGAGAGAGATGTTCAAGGGAACATCTTTCCTGATGATGGAATGAAAAATATGCCAAACCAGAAGCTTTTCAGTTGGACCTTTTTTATTCACAAAACAACCTGATTCTCTAATCTTTGGTTTCCATCTTGTGGATGAAGTTGTGCTCTCAGCGTACAGTTAATGTTAAGAGCTTGAGGAGAGGATTTGAGCAGATGTTAGGGTTTCCCTTTGAGTTCTCCTTCAGCCCTTCACCAGAGGAGCAGGTTGAATACGGAGGAGGAGGTGGTGGATGAAGAGGCTTCTGAAGGTTTAGTGGTTCAGTTGCTAGGAGATTGTGTTTCTTCAAAGCTTCAATGTCATAAACAAAGATGAAGCATAACACATTTGGGAAACAGCACCCTTGGGTTTAATTCAGGAGACTGATATACTGATGTACAGATGTTTCAGACGGGCAGCTGCTCCACAGAATTCTTAAAACCAACCTGAAATGACTTCCCCTTAAATTTAGGTGGAACACAGTGTAAGAGAAAATACTAGAAGAGCAGCAAACATTTTCATTCTTTTGATAAAGACAGTGAACCAGGTTCTCCAGGATCCCAAACATTCTCTACTGTTGCTGCCGTCAGACTGCAGACAAGGCCTTCATTGTTCCCCTGAGGAATTCATCTCAGGTTCAGTCAGATCTTCTACACACAGCTACATAAAGTAATCAGACAACAGTACTACACAGGAAACCAAATTAGTTCCTCCAGCGATGGCCATTATCCAGTGCGCCGATGTCTGTGCTAACGAGGCTCCAACCAACATCAGCCTTTCTGTCTTTCTGTCTGTTCTGTTTCTGCTTCATCTACAGCTGGGACTCTTTACAAACTGACTCAGTGACTGAGCCTCAGTCAAATCAGCTGCTTCAGTGAGTTTATCAACTCAGAGTTTAGATCTGAAAGACAGGACATGGGACACCTGAAGTTCTTAGACTTTTAACAACATTTCTATTTTCCCCAAAAAAAACCCTGTACAGTAATTCTGATTTAGATTTCTCTGGTCTGTCTCATCATCAGTACCAAAGAATGGACATTAAATTCTTCTGTATCTGGGCCTTAACCAGACCTGCAGTTATTGATGACAAGAGAACCGGCCCAGTGTCTCCACTGTATCTAGGCAACAGCCAACCAGCACATTACGTCATCTGAGAGTGCAGGCCACCTCTACATTCTCTTTAAATAAACAGTTAGCTCAGCTTAGTCAGAGCAGGAGGAGCAGCGTGAGGAGCCGTGGAGAACGGGGGCGGCGGGTTGTGTGGCAGATTGTCTTAGACGTAGTGCACACTTTAGGAACACAGTTTAACTTCAGACAACGGTTCTCTCTGATTGAAGCTTGTGAGATCCCATTGGTCCACATGTGCACCCAAGGTATGTCCTCTGTGGTTCAGGACAGTGGAGAGGAGACACGTCACTTCCTCTGTCCCTCAGAGTGAGAGCTTTTGTAGGGCTCTAGTTTGACTTCTGGTCATTTTTTCCCACTTCTTTGCGGTGCTTTTATTATTACTGTTATTCCTTTGGTTTTACTGTATAATTTACATCTTGAAAAGCCAAGTCCTCTCAGCCTGTTGCTGTAACCAGTCGTCCTCACAGGTACGTCTGCTGACAGTAATAATAATAATTATTAGACGTAACAACATGCTTCCAGCGGTAGCTGCTGTGAGTCATTCACTGACTCTACCTTTGTGTGTGTGACCTTATCTATCAGAGAGATGAGAAGACTTCGCTCTTACATCTGTGAATGTAAATACATGCTGTTTTAGAGTCAGTGTCAGTGTTTAATCCTGACCTGGACGTTAGTCATTAATGCCAAAGGCTGCTGAACAACATTCGACCCTGCAGAACCTGAAGGAGAAATAAATACATTTCTAAACTTTCATTTGGAATATTTTTTTTTTATTTTAAGGCTAGAGATCCTGGAGACTCTTCTCCAAAGGTTATGCGTCTGTATGGAAATAAATATATTGATTCTTTATTTTGGGGTAAAGTTAAAACTGCAGAATATAAAGATAATGATTTTGAGTGTTCACAGGAGTCTGTGCTCTGGAGGTTCTTTCTCTGGGTTATTTTCAGCTTTAAGTCCGACCTCCTTTGTTTTCTGTCATTTGCTTTGATTGCCACAGATTTGCTGTTCGTTCTTCTGGGCTTTTTCCAGCAGCTCTGTTTTCACTACACACAGGCAAGTAGTGTGGCTCTCGCTCTGGAGTGTGATTTGTCAAAGCGGTCTGACACTCAACAGAAGCTGTTTCTTCTTAAGACACCAGTGGAAGAGTGCAGTGACAGAATATTTTAATAAAGATGCTGCCAAGAAGGCTGTGCAAACCCAAACTGGGTTTTTCACACAGCAATATTCTTATTAGGCCTGTGTGCAGTCACAGTAGCACAGAGTGGCAGTCACAGATGTTGCTGCTGTTGTAAGGTGGTCTGGGGACAACGTGAGAGGATAACAAGAACTAACAGAATTATTTTTAACCTGAGTAAAACATAACACATCAAATCTAGTTGTTTTTTTCCTTATAGAAGGAAGGACACTGTGCTATTTTCACCAGACTGTTCTCCTTTTGTCAAACATAACTCAACGGTAGCTGATGTTATAGATGCAGACTAGAAGACTTTATTAGGAATCTTCTGACTGTGCGTTTTCATTCCACCCTTAAAAGAGCTCCAAGGAACCACAGAAGAAACCAAGCTTGGAGGAATCTGACAAATGAGTTCAGACTTTGGTTGTGAAGAGAAGACCAAGAAAAATCAGGTGAACATATTGTGCACGTTTAAGAAGTCACAGCATATAAATGAAAACTGCAGGGAGAGAGTCTGAGTGTAGCTAAATAATAACGTATCACCAAACCTGACCAGTTTCTTGTCCTCATCAATATCCTAGTTATTCTCTGCAATAACCAGGTTCCTCTTTTTTCTTAATGACATAAATAAATGAAGCGCTGAAATCCATGAGCCAATAAAGACTGAAGCTGAAGCTTTAACACTGATATGAATTTTAACCCTTTTATGGAGATGATGCCAAATCCTGCTGTTGGTGTAGAACTTCCTACACAGGTTAGTTTGAACCTGATCTGTCTGCACCAGCTCATAGAGGCCACAGTGTTTCTGGAACCACAGTTGAAGTTAATGTTAACTTATCTCTTCCACTGATCCTAGAAGAGTGAGTGCAGTGTGTGTTCGTCTCCTGCTCCTCTACAAACACACACACACACACACACACACAGTGTGTCCACTGAATATATCCCATTATCAGTGTGTGAAGACAGTGAAACTTCAACATATGCTGAAAACATTTTCACACTTTGTGGTGAAGCTGTTAGTGATGAGTTCTCAGCTCAGTAATTCTTAGTTTTTATCATTTCTTTGATTCTATAAAAGAATTACAAGGTCAGAAGAATAATATACACTAACATTTCTATTATTCACACCTCCTGAATTAGAAGGTCATTACCCTGATGTCCATCTGACAACACCACTGTTAATGAAGTCCCTCGGCTCATCACTGCACACAGATCACCATGCAGGGACAGAGATGAACCTGATACAGAGGATTTCATGAATGTCTCACTCATGCAGATAAGTTAACAAATGTGAGTAAACTGTATCAGTTTCGTTGATTTCACATTTGGAAGTTCAGTGTTTGGACAAAATCACATGTCAGACGTCCACAAAAAGTTCTATCTCCAACCTTTAAAACTCCTCTGTTGCCAAAAGGGATTGCCCTGGTGTCTTCAGAGGAAAGACTCTCACATCCAGCTTTGCTCTGTATTGTTCTGTCCAGAGAGAAAGCTCCTTTTTGTTGTGGGTCTATTTTGGCCTCACTCCGTCCCCCTGGTGGCCCTTTTGTCTGCCCAGGAATCACCTGTCACCCGTGTCACCTTGGTAGAAGCCGCAGTGTCCATTTCCGGCTCCGGGGATCCATACAGTGACCGTCCGTTACAACCAGCTACAGTACGTGCAGCCGACAGAAAGCAGCTCATTATTCTCAGTTACCATTGTTTGCCATTTACAGTCATTTGCTTCACGCTTGCATTAAACGATCTATTTTCAGAATCTAATTCTCGGTTTCTTGTCCTCTTTTGCCCTCTCTGTCTCTCTGTCTCTCTCTCTCTCCTCAGCTCAGTTTTCTCCCCCTCAATCTCACCCTCTCTCCCTGTCTCTCTGTATCTTCTTGCTGCTAACTCTCACTTTGACTCATGAGCACACACACACACACACACACACACACACACACACATTCTGTCAGTAGACATTGCCCAGCTGATAGTCCAGGAGTCTTGGATGAACAGATGCACACCTACAGTCACAACACTGGTCAAACACACTGAGCTTCACCGTCTAATTTGATCACTGTAACATCTGAACATCTGTCTGTGGCCTCCACACACACTCCCTGTCCCATGTTCCCCTCATGAAGCTGCACTGTTGGGAGGGACATGCAGCAGAGAGGGGGTGAGGGTGGTGGTAGCAGCAGCAGTGATGGTGGTGGTGCAGTGATGGGTGTAGAACTACAGCTCCTGAGTATCTCCATGGAAACAGGCTGAAGAGCAGCATATCCCGCAAAGCTGTGCTGTCAGAGAGCAGCAGTGAATCCAGTCCTGGTAAAGGAGACCACAACACACACACACACACACACACACACACACACCTGGAAGGAGGGCTTTCCTCATGCACCAAAGAGTCAATCTCTCTGTCAGGTCTGATCACTGTCCTTGAGTCATGTGTGTTTTATGTCAGTGGAGACACAAACGACAGAGACTTTGTCAAAACTCTGATTTAGCTCAAATATTTAGGGATGGATGTTTCTTTAAAGATCCTACAGATCTAAGGTCATTCTGACTTGGTTCCTCAGGCCTGTAGAAGTCAAAGTCAAATTAAACTGTGAACAAGTCTCTATTAAGCCAAACTTAATATTTATTGAAAAATTGACATCGATTGTTCCTTTTTCCTCAGCTCAGCGCTTTCCTCTGTCTCCACTTTATACTAAACTCACATTCATTCTCATCCTAATGTATTGTTAGACCCACAGAGTCCATATTATTGGACAGTTTATTTAAAAACACTCTGAGACATTTAAACTGGGAAACAGATTCCAGTTGATATAATGATCTATTATAGTGAAAGTTTCTTTATTTGGTTATTTTATAATAGAAGCTCAGCAGAGATTCTGCTTTTTCTCAACATTTTTCTCTTAGACTGGAGAATGAATTTGACTCAACCTTTTTTTCTGGAGACTTAAAACCTTAAAAGTGGACACTTTGACTTCTGTCGTCTCATCTTAACCTCCCTTTCTTTTTAAGTCTCAGATTCTCAGACACAGAAGGTTCTGACAAACAGGGATTTTTCTCTGTCCTGATCTGAAGAAATGAATACTCTTTTACACCTTTGTAACAGAAAATGACATTCAGGTGTAAATCCTTGGGGTTTTAGTTTTTGGTAAATTGAGTTTAGTGATGAAACAAATCTGCCGATAAAGTGACACTGAAAAGTAAAAGGATTATCTCCAGCTGTGGCTCCTATGACAAAAACAACACAACTGTGAGGGCGTGTGAAACACACAGTCAAACCATGTGACCTGATGGAACACTCAGCCAGAGTAAGAAATAAACAGACTTAATGTTTTTTGTGCTTCATTCAATGACCTTTTTTTCCCATGGTTGACAAAGACGTGAAGTCAGAGGAAACACCGAGGTGTTACGAGGAAGAGGAAAGATGTGAAGTTGTGACTCGGGGGTGAGATTTAAACAGGTGAGTTGCCAAAAAAAATCCTGCTTATTAAAATGCTGTTTCATTAAGGAAAAACATCTCATTTCCAGCGTCTGAATCTATTAAAATAAATCCTGGAGGTGAAGATCTGTGCAACTCTGGGCTCACACTAATGAAATAAACCCAGATTTCTTTTGCAGTGGTTTGGGAAATGAATGAAAGGCCAGGGTCTGTGAAGGTCTGTGAAGGTCTGTGTCTACATCTACTACCACCGCTGCCTGGGTGAGCAACACAAACACACACTTATGAACAAGACAACAAAGATAAGTGACTTCACTGAGGCCCTGTTGAACTGGTGTCAGAGAATCAGGTCTGAGTTGATGTCTGGATGATCTGAGAACTGAGCCATCATCTTCAACATCTTCATTAGAACAAAGACACATTCTCACCTGTCACACACTGTTGTTATGGGAAACTGTTTTTGCTCTTGGACACTAACGCCACCGCTGCTGCACCTCCACCCTGCTGTCCTTCATGTCTTCGTCTCCTAAAGTCAAGGGTGTCAAACTCAGTCTACTCTGGGACAATATTTATATTAATTAAATATTGACAGCAGTTGTTTGTGTTTCCTCCTCTCCTCAGGTCTGTGATGTAGAATTATTTCATATGGAAACAATTTTTAGTCTTGCATGAATTTTGAATCTTGAACAACGATAAACTAACACTCTGAGCCAGATTTGGCCCCCGGGCCTGAGTTTGACACGTATGACTGATAATTAAAGGATGAAAATTGAGGAGACAGACTCTGTAGGATTGTCCTTGTCCCTTCCACTCTGTCCTCAGGGACAATGAGTTGCCATTGACAGTGTGATGTTCTTAGGCTCAAATCCTGAAGTCAAACAGAGTGTGTGAATAAAGCTAAGAGGGTAAACAAATTACTCATACGAAAACCTCTGCCGGGCGACAGATTTGTCCGGTCCTTAAATAGGACAGGCGGAAGAGAAAATTAGAAGATCGTTTCAAACACTATGAAATTGAACCGCCATCAAACTCAGTCTCCTGTGTCACGAGCCAAACCCCGTCTTTGACCCACTGGAGGCACAGCCTGGTGATCACTTTGTGTGCTGGTCTAACCATCTGTTTAGCCGTCCAACTGTTCAGTCCAGATTTCAGCAGCTTCTGGCCAGGTTTCCATTAATGACGCTCAGAGGAAGAAAACAACTTTGCAGATTTTACTGTTGATCCACAGGGTTTTATTTCTTTAGCCCAGTGGCTCATGATTCACTGACTCTGGTCCAAATCATTTTGTACTTTTCTAGATGACGTCATGTTCCAAACCTGTTGAACACTGGTGATGAACTTTCATCTTTTCATCTTGAATTGACTGTTGAAGTCCAGGGATTCCACATCAAAATTGCCATAAGGCTGTTTCTGTATTTATCTACAACCAAAACACATCCTTATAAGTTTCACTGCATCCACACTTGTTTTATTTTATTTACTCCAGCAACAAGAACCAGGGTTTTGTTTGTTCAAACCTGATGGATCATTTATGGAACCATCAGGAAGAACACCTGAACAACCAAAGCTGTCTGTATCCACTCCCACAGTTCCATTCTGTCCGTTCTCTCTGGGGGGCGCTAACACATTTTTACTCCTGCACTGAGGGCTTTAAGCTTTTTTACTGGAAACTGTCCAAATAAGGCATTTCAGTGGGCGAGCGATCTGCAGTGGAGTCGGAGCAGAGATCCGACCACTCTGAGATGTTTCTCTGCAACCAACCACCACACATGACACACCAGCTCTTCATCCATGAACACGGTGGCTGCACAGGAAGAGTCCCAACATCTGCATGTAGGGATGTGCAGGTGTGTGTGTGTGTGTGTGAGAGAAATGCATAATTCAGTGGTGAAGAACATCTGCCAGGGTTCTTATCTGACATCACACAGCAGGTTTGAAAGGAATTTTTCCACACAAACATGAATGAAGGTTTGATGCAGTGAGTGCAGTCGTGGTCTGCCTGTTGTCATAGTCACCGTCCCATTTGGATTTCCTGGCCAAAAACATGCAGCAGCCAAAAATAGTGTTGAAGGTTTGAAGACGGAGATGCAGAGCGGCCCTGCAGCCCTGTGGAACGGCAGAGTAGAGAGTCTGGATCTCACTGCAGCACCAGCTCAGAACCCAGCTCTTCTCCTGGCACCAGGGAGGGTGTGTGAGTGGGAGAGATGGAGAGTGTGGGTGAGTGGAGGAGGTAGAAACCATCAACCTTCGCTCAGGCCACTCACAGGTTACGGCTCTGTGGCGTCACCGCCAACATGTAACTGAGAGTCTGAATCACTCGCTTCAGCTGTGAGGTTCTCCCAGATCAGAGAGTGATCCTGAACTTCTCTGTCATCCCCACCTCCTCTTCATTGCCTCCTCTCCTCCTCCTCGCATTCACTTTTCTTAACCTTATCCACTCCGCTCCGCTTCCTTCCCCAAGTCATGTCCATTTGTTGATAAAGATTTTATTTCATTTGTTCAGTTAGGATCAACAGAGTGATTACATAACAGCTCCGTGTTTCTGTGACTGATGTGTGATTTTTCTGGACATGTTGTATGTGTCAGGACAAGGAGTGATGTCAAACTGTTTGGGGATGCCATCAGGATAAACCCCCCCCCCTGTCCTCGCTGCCCATCAAGACGCTCAACCAAGGAGCACTTCCTCTGATCCAGCAGGTTTCAAACACATGCATATGAACCAACTCTCACACACACACACACACACCTGCATGGAATGCTGTGAATGAGGAGGAGAAGACGAGCTGTTTCTCCAAAACCAGAGCCAAAAATCTCATCTCATCTGTGATGAAGACTCACGCAGTGTCAACCAGACTGAAGCCATCATCTAATCTTCATCTAATCTGCTGAGACAACTTCTCTACCTGTACCTACATACATGAACAGCTGTGACAGCTGCAGCGACACAGGACAGATATGTATTCCATGTACAGAAAAAAGCCCAGAAAAATCCAGCTGATGTTCTTACCTTGCAGTGAGTTTGTGTTCCCCAGACATTGGAGCACGTCTGCAGCAGGTCTTCGACTCGATGACAGGGGAACAGTGGACGGACGATCAGAGGTGTTTCACATCTGACAACACACGGGGAAGCCGGATTTCTCCTCGGGTATTTTTTTCTTTTTTTTTCTCCTTTGCAAAGCCCTTTGAGGGATGGAGCACTGACTGAGGATGTGGAGGGGAAGGAGGAGGAAGAGGAGGAGTAGGAGGAAACGAAGGATGAGAGGAGGTGAAGGAGGAGGAGGAGGAGGAGAGGGAAGGCTGAGGAGGGAGCAGTCTGCCAGGCTGGGCTGCTGTGGATCACCTGGACCAGCGTCGGGCTCCGCATTTACTCCTCCACTGCAGCAGTGCGAGGCAGCGGCGCGAGCTGCATGTTGTTCCCACAGATCACCGCAAAACAAGGACACGGAGTCTCCATCTGCTGGATTCAGGATTCTGCAGCTCTGTAGCTCTGCGCGCTCCACTCCTCATCAGCATGCACACTCATGCCGTTCCTTTATCCTCCTGCATTTCTAGCTGTGTTCCCCCGTCTTCACTGCTGTGACTCAAATCCCTTCTCTCTCCTCAGAGCAAGGCAACAACAAGTTACAGACATGTTGACGCGTTGTCATGTGACTCAGGTTCCCTGCTCAGTGTCTCTCCCGTTGACCTGTGCACGTGGTCAAATGTCTAGTGCTCAAGAAAACCTTCTCCAAACCTCCTGACACTCCTGGCGATGACATCACCCCTGTGGCTGAATGGGAGGGGAGTCATTTCCTGGTGTTGTTGGGGCCTGGGTGACATCAGCAGGATCAGACTCATTGCTTGGGCCATGTGCAGCCTCAAACTCCGTGAAGACTGACCACAACTGGACAGGAGAACTCATAAATGTTCACCTGAAGCCAGCAGTGCACTGCAACCCAACCTTTACAGCCTCAAACTTGTCTTATCAACAGAAACGTTTCCATCCCAAACTGGAACCACCAGGTAAACCAACGTCCAGGTCAAAGTCACCGCTGTCCTACAACACGCCTGAGCCACTACGACTGAGAGACGATCCAAAGGCAGAGTAAAAACCAAGTGGGAGAAGATCCTATTGATTTGAGGCTGCTGTATGTAGTATTTCTATGGTGGATGGAGGTGGTGTTCATTCACGGAGGTGGAGACTCCAATCCTGATGAACTGCACACTGACGGAACATGGTGTTGAAATAACAAATGAGTTTTATATTTGCTTCATTATTTCTGCTGATGTTGCTGTGTTCAAAGACCAGGTGATTTCAGTAAAATGTCAACACAGTCGCTTTCAGTTCTGTTTCACTTTCATTTCTCAAAATCAAATACATTTTAATTCTTTTAAGTAGATGTGATAAATGAGTCCATTACAGTCTGTTTCATAGATGAGACTGTGGTGGTGGAACAGGATGAGCCGAAAGAAGAAGGAAAGTCTCTACTATTCACGTCACTGAAGATGAAACAATAGTTTTTAACTGTAAGAAATATAATACTTTTTATTATCACTTCATTTTTGTCATTGATGCCTTAACATGTTGTCTAAGGAGGTAGATTCTGTAGCAGGACTTCACTGAGGTGTGTTAGTAAATCAAACAGCACCCTCTAGTGGTGTGTTACTGCGTCGGAAGATTTTACGTAATTGTGCCAGGTTTACAAACTTCCTTTCAGATACACTTTCTGCGAAGATCGACTTCATTGTGTTGCCTTCACTTGCTGCTTGGTTCTATCCTCCCAGACATCACTCTGTGCTCTAACCTTGGGGGAGCGATGACTCAGCTGTGATCACTATCAGGTTCTCTGAATGGCTGAAGATAAAAGGGGAAAAAACATCTCACACATTGAGATGTTCATTGTTTCTTCACTGCCTTCAGCAGCGTCTTTGTGCTGACGTAGTAGGTGGAACCACAGACCCACACACTAGTAACTCACAGATCATCTCTGAGGAGCAGAGCAGACTGAAAACTCCACCTCAGCTCATCTGAAATCCTTCAAGTGACATTTGGTGGGAAAGGTGCTCTGCTCCACTGTTTTTAGATTCTCTCCTTAAGTCACAAGAACAACCAGAGAATCCATCTGCTCCTCCTGAAATGAAGCCTCCACATTGAACCTCTGACTGACATTGTCCCTGAAATGATCCTCAGTGTTTCATTTCCAACACTTATGGCCCCAGGCTGGACTTCAGACCTGATCTATGAAGACTGATTAAAGTACTTAAAAACCAGAGCCTGCCCTCTGCTGTTCTTCAGAGGGACTTCAACTGTTTGACCAACAATTCCTGTGTTCATCGTGTGATACAGTGTGTGTGATGTCAATTTTCTTCTTCTACAAATCCTATCATTAGTTAAAGAAATGAAAAGTTAGAAATCCGTCTCTAATGTGTGAAGGTGAGTCCAGTTTCAATCAACGTCAGTTTGTCTGAATCTTTGTACCTCAGATGAAAAAACACCACAGTGATGTGAACGTCGTGGATGGAGGAGGTGGAGATACATTTTCTGAACTACACTTTCATTGTCTTAAAGATTTTTTGTTTCATAAGCTGCAAATCTGATGCCGCGCCCTTTTCCTACTTTCTCTTCTGAGCCTCTGGTCAAATGACTCGGGTTCTGAACACAGAGGAATTTAACAAAGACGAGGATTCACGGAGAAACACTGTCTGAAAGGAACCGAAAAAAAGGCTAATACTGGACTGGAGCAATTAGGAGGCCACAGACACCATCTCACAGAAATGCTGAGTGTGTGACTTCACACTGAATAACTCCAGGAGTGTGAGTAATAATGAGGCAGTGTGTTGTGTTTCTCTTCATGGTGCAGACCAGTGTGGTTGGAGTGAAGAGACCAGAACAAAAACCCTGACGCTCTTCTGCAGACGCACCATCAATGAGACATGCAGCAGATAACACAAAGTCCTTGGTTGGAGATCTGTGTGGGCTTCTCCACTCACTCAAACAGAGACATGTGACGAACAAAGTCCACTTTCTTACCTGAGTCCTTCTCAAAGAAAAGACAGCAGTGAGTCTGTAGTAGCCATGGTAACACCTGTGACAGACGAAAAGATGGATGACAGATATAATACAATAACAGCTGAGTCACTCTTACACTCACACAGTGGACAGTGAGGGATTTGGACAAAGTGAGGAAACTTCAGGAGAACAATGCTGTGGGTCGATCTCACACACACACACACACACATCTGGCCTTTATCGTATTGACTGATCACTGCAGGAAACATCCAGGTCAACAGTCTTTGAGTTTGTGAGTCATTCATGCAGAGAACTTGGTTCATTTTCACTGTTCCAGTCTGAGTGAGTCTGTCTGTCCAGGTGAGAGTCGTGGATCTAATCAGGTCAACAACAACAACAACAACAACAGTCCTGCTTCTGTCCTGGTCCTCGTTCACACAGGCGGCTGACCAGGTGCTCAGACACCGACACTCCCTCCCTCCTTCTTACCTTCTTCAGCGCTGACATCCTTCTCCTTACAGAAGGTCACTCCTCAGATTTGGGCAGGAGACAAACCACAGTGGACGACGGTCATGATGAAAATCCCCTCGTTCTGCCGCAGCAGCAGAGTCTTTCCATGATGAGGGAGAAAGAAAGGACGGAGGATCAGCAGCAGCAGGAGAGGGAGGAGGAGGCATGTGCGCGGCCACTGCTGCTGCCGCTGCAGCGGCGACGCACTTCGTTCTTCGGGGAGGACTTGTGTTGTTGCTGTGGCCAGTGATCCAGGACCAGCTGCGGGTGTGAAGGCAGCGAGAGTCAGGCGCCATTTTCACAAGATGTTCCTCCGTGAGGAGGACAGGAGCAAAGGTGGAACAAGTGCGGGTTCTCCTCCCAGAGGAGCTGATGTTTTAACTGATTAAAGTCCAAATTGTTTGACAATGAATAAAATTTTAATTCTTCAGGTGTGGATTTATGGAGTCTCCACTGTCCTGTTTAGTCTTAATCTGCTTCATCACCTAATCCTAATCTACAATTGCGGAAAACGATCGTGGTCAATTAAGACACACTTTAGTTCGGCCGTGAGGGGGCGCCACGTGTCCAGAAGCTGAGCTCTGACGGAGGGAGGACCACACTGTCGCTCTCCATGGTGCTGAAACACTTCACTGAGCTGAACAGAAACCGCTGTTTCCTACTGTCACTTTGGGGTCAGGTTGACAAACACAAGGTGGCGCTGTTGTATGTATATGTGTAGCACAACACGAGTAGACTGTGGGTTCATTCGTTGTATTTTAATCCTCATCTACTGCTTCAATGTAGTTTGGATTTTGATTGTTCATTTACAGGTGACTGATTCATTTTGATGCAGTGAAGTGGTTTTAAATCATTTCTATAAGTTCACTGATGATGTTGACATTTGAACTCACTCTATAAACAGAACAGTTAAGTTTTAACCTTTAAATTAAGGAAAGAAAAACTAGACTCAATGTTCAAAGAAATGAACAAATGTATGATTTACTTCAGTTTTAAAGGTTTACAAACATCATGATAAAATACTACAACACATTAAAGAGGTTTAAATGAACAAACTGAACTGAGTTAAAGTAAAGTTACTTAGACCAACACTGTTACGAACCTGAATGAGTCGATAAATGATCCTTAACCTATCGATTATTCTCTTAAGATGCAAAATCCCTCAAGTTACTTCAGTCTATTTCTACCTAAGATTAGTTCCTGTAATAAACTAAATGAATCCAATGGGCCCTCACACACACACACACTCACACACACACATAAACCCTGTCCCCTCGTGACCCGAGTCCAAAACTTAACTGATTTCTTCTTCTTGTAGATTCACAACTTTAATTTCCACTTGGATTGTTTTGGTGATTTGGTGTCTTTCGCGTCACTATGTGACGTCATTCAAGCGTCAACCCGTGACCGCGGAAGTTACCTGCCTGCCCAGCACACCTGCATCCAACCTGCCTTAATCATCTCTCTGCTGTGTCTCCGTGAACTCATGCAGCAGCAGCACATGTGGTTCATTCAAACGGTTACTATGTAAAAAAAAAAAAAAACACACAATATATTTTTAGATGTTGCTCTAAATTGTGCGTCTTCCAGGAAGCCGTGCAGCTGCTGCGCCACCACCAGACCGACTCTGCCTCCGCTCTTCTCTGTCGCAGTAGAGTTAGAGAGGGAAACGCACTTGGATGTTTGGATCCACCAGGAGGACTGAAGATGGTGGTCGTTTCTCCAGAGCTGCACGGTCCATGTGGGATGTCGGAGTGAGGAGACAGTCGGAGACAGAGACCGTGTCCTCCTCCAGATCCAGCAGACGGGACGAAGGAAGGAGGTCGAGGGAGGGAAGGCTGCGGAGGAACCCGCTGAAGACACGACTGAGGAGGACAAGGTAGGACGGATCAGAGCGAGGGACATTGAATGCAACACATGTGACATGAGACAAATGTTTATTTGTTTGAGAGAGAAAAACATAACAGTGACGTGAAGGAGCGGGTCACACAGAACTGGATCCACGGAGCTGCCGGTTCGACGCTGCAGGACGTGTTGGACCGAAGGCTCCAGTGGATCATAGTCTGTGAAGGTTTGTGGTCTGAAGACCTCTTCAGTTCGTCATGTGTGTTACTCTGCACTGATGTCTGTGCAGAACAGACTGTAGTGTAGTGTAGTCTGCAGTGGCTGTAAGTCACATCTCTGACTGAAGAGGAGTGAAGGACACAAACTCTTCATCTTCAGCTCTTCTCCTGTTAAATATTGTTGTTGAATAATAGATCTTCACAGCTGAGGCTTTGGTTGGTTCACATCTCAGCTCTGTTGGCAGCTGCAGATTCTGAGGATTTATTGATATAAACATTTTATTTTACAGCCATTTTATTGTCTCTGTCCTGGTCTCTGTCCTGGTCTCTGTTCCTGGTCTCTGTTCCTGGTCTCTGTTCCTGGTCTCTGTTCCTGGTCTCTGTTCCTGGTCTCTGTTCCTTGTCTCTGTCCTGGTCTCTGTTCCTGGTCTCTGTCCTGATCTCACTCCTAGTTTAACTCCATTAATCAGAGATATTTTTTTTAGCAACAAGTTTAGCAGAGAGTCAACTTTCATGGTTAATTCACATTCATGTCCACTTCCCTCTGTCCAGACGACCTCAGTGCTCACAGGACACTAGAAGGACACTGGCACATCCTGTCCCCTCAGCTGCCTCTGCTGGACCATGGGTAACCACAGTGGAAAAGACAACCAGAACCACAGCCTCACAGGTACTAGTTAGTAAAACCAACACGTAGAAACAAACACTTGACTGAATCAGATTTCTTTGTTTTTATTTATAATATTTCTGTGTCGGTGACGGACGTAGGAGACCAGGGTCAGAAGTCAAAGATGTCCTGTTGTCCTGGTTTGTTTGTTTTTCCACTGGTCCCGTCCCAGTTTTCTCTGACTCAGATTTACCAGCTGTTTAAAATGCAGCTCCAGACTTCCCTCCCTCAGACGTCAGCACGAGGGGAGCAGCTCCCTCTGTAGGATGAGAAAAGCTGCAGCGCTGAATAGATGATTCCTCAGTGAGGAAGATCATGAATCAGCAGAATCAGGCAGTGAAGAGGTGACGATGGTGGAGTTCCTGCAGCCTGTTGAAGGGTGTAGCAGGGGGTTAGTTCTCATCTTCATCATCACCACAGAGAATTCCTACAGCAGCATCAGTGAGACATGTTGAAGCTGGAGACATGGCTTCACCCATGGAGAGACGGAAGGTGATCAGATGTTCACGAAGCTGAGTTTACTCCAGTGAAGCAGTGACACTAGATCAGGGTGAGACTGCATCTTCCCCAGGGTGTGTGTGTGTGTGTGTGTCTGTGTGTGTGTGTGTGTGTGTGTGTGTGTGTGTGTGTGTGTGCCAAGACACTGGCAGCAGAGGCTTTTTGCTGCATCAGTCTGATCTGGACAGTAAATAAGGAAGCGGACACTGAGTGCTGAGATCTGCAGTCCAGTCCAGTCCAGTCCAGAGGAGAGGAGCTCCGTGTCCCGGCTTTTTCTCTCGGTTTTGGTCCAAACATTTTTTTGGCTGCTGTGTTTTCCTTTTTTTTTTTTTTTTTTACACCTCTGCCTTTGTTTTTGTGTTTGTTCCTCCTCTGGTTCACCATCTCCCCCTTCCTCCTCCCTCCCTCCCCCTCAGCTTCTCCTCTAGATTTTTTCCAGACGCCTCCCACCACTCCCTCGGAGGCAGACCTGGCCAACATGGCCTTATCCCAGACTGCCTCCTCTAATAAAGCACAGACGCCATCAGCGGCCGGCGGCACCACCCCCTCTGCTGCTTCTCCAATCCCAGACAGCACACAGAAAGCGTCTGCACCAACAGAATGGGCCTTGATCAGCGTGGACAGCAACGCCAGCGATGTGACGGCGGGACAGGAGACGGCGGCGGGCAGCACCGACGGGACGGGCTCGCCGCCGGCGTCCAGAGGATCGCCCTCAGAGCAGAGCTGGCAGGAGAGAGACAGTGGACTGGACTCACAGGCTGCGGCCGAGGCGGAAGAGGAGGAGGAGGAGGAGATGACTCTGGTCTTACTGAGCCTGATGGAGCACCAGAGGGCCTCACTGGGACTGGGTCCAAACCCTGACCTGACAGCCGGAGCAGTCGGTAGGTTCTGTTCTAGTGTTTTAGTACGAAGATTCTTAAACCTGTCTCATGTCTCCTGTCTTCTGTGTCCTTGATGGTCAGAGCTGCTCAGACATTTGATAACAGAGAGAGACGAGTTGGTTGAAGAGGTGGAGACTCTGAAGGAGACGCTGAGGGTGAGACACGGCCCAGGTTAAAGGTCAGAGTAGAACACAGACGGTAGAACTCTCACTACTTCACTCCACAGACAGAGAGGCTGGAGTGGCAGCAGTTCCAGTCCGACCTGCAGGTGGCGGTGTCCGTGGCCGACCGGTTGCGGACCGAGTCGGAGCAGGCTTTGGTTCTCCTCCAGGAGAACCACAGGGCGGCGGAGGAGTACCTGAGCCAGACCCTGAGCAGACAGAAGGAGACGGAGCGAGAGCTGGAGAGTCTGAGGGTGGAGCACGGAGACGTCTGCCGCCAACTGGAGGAACTGAGGCAGGTGGACGGTAAACAGACGGAGAGTGTTGACTCTGAGGAGACATGTGGTGGTGAAGAAGAAGAAGATGGAGAAGGAGACAACGTGGAGACTGGACCAGAAGCTAAAGATAAAAACACTGAGACCAAAGAGAGTGAAGGAGAGAGAGACGTCGATCCTCCAGCTGCTGATCAGGGTCTGCAGAACCTCAACGGATCAGGGACGGTCCAGCCCCGGGGGAAGAGGGTGGCCGAGGAATATCTGCGTTGTTTAGCAGCCCATGAGAGAAGAAAAGAAGAGGGACGTGGACAGAGGGACCCCAGAAGGATAGTGATGCTGTCTGAGAGGTCCTGGTGAGGGAGGCTCTGGTTCAGACCCATCAGTATAAACAAGATCAAGTCTGTCAGGATCTGAACGTCTTTGTCTTCCAGGAGTTTATCTCGTCTCCCACTTCCTGTGGATTCATCTCAGACCGAGTCCACACAGAACATCAGCACCACGCTGCCCCTCTGCAAGGTAAAGCACGGAGACACAGAGTTCTTCCTTCTCACATGATGTCATGGTCCATGCTGTGGCCTTCAGGATCCAGACTGATGTTCAACTTTATATTTCTGTTCTGATCGTTACTCCATCTGTCCAGAAGGAGCAGCCGACCAAAGGCCGGAGAATGGACCGTGTTTTACAGCGTCAGGACAGCTGGTCCAGCTTCTCTACAGGTAACTTCCTGCTCCCCTCCTGACCACAGTACGATGAGCAGAAAGTTCTGACTCAAAACTTTGATTTCTCTAAATGTTTCATTCAGAGAAATGAAGGGAGGTTCACCACTGTGTGACTGTAGCTGTGTTTGTCTGACAGGGAGACAGGAGGAGGAGCAGAGCTCCGACTACGTCAGGTTGGTCGTCTCATTGACACTGACTGAACCTTCGCACAGACACAGTCATAAAAGGGACATTTCCACTGTGTCTCCTCATGTCCCCAGACCTCAGGATGGTTTCAGTGCTCTGCTGCGGCGTCACGGCGGCTCCCGCAGGAACTCGCTGCTGCGCTGGTGCCAAACTCGCACACTGGGTTATAAGGTCAGAAAAAAAAAGGTTTTAAAAATGAAAAAAGGCTTCACGGGTTTGTCTTCATTTTTGTTTTGTGTTGACAGAACATTGATATCACCAACTTCAGCAGCAGCTGGGAGGACGGTCTGGCCTTCTGTGCCGTTTACCACACATATTTACCAAATCACATCCCGTATGACGTCCTCCAGCCTGAAGACAAGGTAAAGCTGTGATGACTGTCCCGTCCTTGACTGTTCACATGTCTAAAGTGGTTTGGTTTTTACAGCTTTGTTGGTTCAATTCTCATCTTGTCACTGGTCGTTGTGTTTCTGCAGAGAGAAAACCTTGATCTTGCTTTTAAAACAGGAGAAAATGTGGGAATTCCAGCCTCTCTGGTGAGAACATTTTTCTGACCTTTTCCACGGTATCAGATTCATAACTAGTACTAGTCACAGAGGTAAACTAAACCTGATCTGGTTATTGTTGTTACTACTGTACATCTTGATGCCTGACGACCTGTAGAACATGATGGTTTGTTTCTCATGAGACCTTAGCAAAAATGGACCTGAAGGGACTGTCCCTTCACTGACTCACTGCTGATGTGTTTATTGTGTTATTGAAGACAGTTCCAGTCTGGTCTGTGGTCTGTGGTCTCTTCTTCTCTCATCCCGGGTCTGTATCTCTCTGTGTTTTCCTGTGTTGTGACAGACGGTGGAGGAGATGTTGAAGTCAGAAGGTCCAGACTGGCAGAGGGTTCTGGGCTACGTTGAAAGTATTTTTCGGCATTTTGAGATGTGACGTCATTTCCGACAGTATTTTTTAAAATTCTTCCACTTTCATTACCCGGCGGTAATGACTATTATGATGATTCTCCACAAGGGGGAGCTCTATTCCAAAAATATAAGCAATAGAAGATTTGACATTGTTTTATTTATTTATAACACCCTGATCATAAAAAAACAAATGGTGGCCTATATGTTTTACATTTTTTTATCATCTGTTCACATCTGTGGTGGCACAGAGTCTGCATCGGTGCTGGGTGAGAAAGCACAGGAACCAAGGTGGTAAATAATGTTTTAGAATTTTAGTTATTTTTACATTTGGTGCTAGGTTTTTCCACTCTTTTAGGTTTTTTTACTGAGCACTTTACAAATGATGTATGATAGCACTGAATGTTTAGGTGAACAATATTTAAAGCACTTATATTCTATTTATCTGGACAAAAACAATAAGTTTAATTATCTGTACATAGTGACGTGTTTGCATGCAACAGAAATATCTAAAACAAAGCAGTATTTCTGTTAATGTAAAGAGTGAACTAGAACAGATGAAATGTATATATGTAAATGTGTGTATTTGCTGCAGTATTTTTTAAAAATGGAACATGTACAAATGTTGCAATAATAAAGTAATGTGTAAATCATTTTATTTTTTCATAAATTTTCTGGCATATTCCATTTCACACAAACATCCACAACAGCTTATTATCATATATATATATATATTTGGACCTCAGTATAACAAGTAGTTTGACAGAATATAAAAATGTTATAAAACAATGTTAAAACATGGCAGTCAAATATAATGTAGTAGAATACGTAACAGTTAAAGGTTGATGCGTAACATTGAAATAAATATATGAAATAAAACAGAAAAATGTTAACAGCAATATTTACATGTTTTGCTTTAAATAAAACTGAATGAAAAAAGTGTTGGCTGAAAAGTTAAAAAGAAACAAAATAACCAATTCAATTGACTAATACTTATGAAGCAGGAATGGCGCCCCCTATAGGTGGAGTGGACAAAGGTGGCAGGAGGAGAGACTTCAGTTTCACTGACATGGCTGCGATTTCAGGGTCCTGGGTTTCATACATCTTTACCAGTCGGGCAAACTTGAGGACTCCTGTAGGGGGCGATCCAGGGCAGTGAGTCCCATTATTCTACCTCCATACTTCACAAATTCACAATTCACACATGTGAGTAAGGAAGAGCCCTTACCTTCCCCTTCATTGTTGAATCCATAGGCTTTAATGACTTCCTGTTGAATCTGCGTGGCCACAGGAAGCACCAGCTGCAGCATCTTTCCCATGTCGTTGCAGGCGCTCTCCCGCGCCTCCTCCATCCGAGCAGCGTTTTCTGGTACAGAGAAGGCCTGGATCACCTCACTCAGCACCACTGTGGACACCAACCATTATTACAATGAATGAGGATGGGTTTTTTTCTAGTGACTGTCACATGTGATTAGCTTCTCTTACCTCTGGTCTGCTCCACAGTCAGGGTGGGTTGTTGGGCTGGAGCTGAGGCCATGTCTGCAGAGGAAACAAGTGAATACAGTCAGTTTGAATGTGCTGTTCTGTGTGAGACTCTCTGACACATCCTATTACTGTGTTTAAAAAAGTCAAATTAAACACAACTTTTGAAACAAGTCACTAACGTGTACATAGTTAGTGTGTAATATCAGCTGTATAATGAATAAAACAGCATTCATGTTGCACAAATAGTCCTTTACCATAAAATGCAACAAATGACTGGGGTTATAGATATAATACCATACGGATCTATATGAAAATACAGGAGAGAACTATCAGTATGTATAACATGCACCGGACTTAGATTTACTGAATATAAAGGCGTCTGTGGTTCAAAACAATTCGTTTCGTGATGATGAGCGGACAGTGTTTCTTCCTCATTTCCTTCATTCACTCAGTAAAAAGACTCCGTGTAAACATGTCGTCATAGTTGGAGCAGGAAGGTTAAACATCTACCAGTGATATTATTTATACCAACCGCGAATTTAAGTTTAGATATGAAGAAACTTACCGCTAATGACAACGACTTAGCTTGTAGCAACGTCGCCGGAAGTCGGTGCTTGTTTACGACAGAGGGAGACGATTTCCGGTACGACGTGGTCCTTTACGACAGCGCTGACGCCATGTAAACAAACTTCCTTGTTGACAATAATTATTGGTTCTATAATTCGATTGTCAAGGGCAAATAAAACATTTAAACCAGACGTTTCTGATCAAATGGACCACATAAATGGACGGGGCAACTTTGCAGCTTAAACTTGAAGCGTTTGTTGAGTTATTTTTAGCTCCGCGTACAAAGTATCAATGGAGCAGAAGCTCGCAGAGTTTAGAGCTCGACGACAGGCTGCAAACGCCAATAAAAGGGAGGAAAGTGACGTTTCAGTGAAACAAGAAACACCTGAAGCTCTAAACGCTGAGATCCTTAGACCATCAATTGATAAAGGAGAAGAAAAAGTAAAGACAACTGAAGTTAAGGTGAGATCTACTACTGACCACTGTTAAGTAAGTTACGTTGGACCACATATATATATATATATACCATATATATGTGTAATGTGTGTGTTACACAGTATAAAAACAAAGTTGTTATTATTTTCTGCCCCAGGATCAGAAGGACTGGCTGCTGGACAATCCTGTCGGTCGATGGTTGGCTTCCAGACAGCTCATCATCTCAAACCTCACTCTGCTCAAAGTGTTGCTATGGTTGGTGCTGCTCGGGCTGTTTGTTGAACTGGAGTTTGGTTTGCCCTTCTTTGTCCTGTCTCTATTCTACTGGATCTATGAGGGACTTCGGACCCCGGCGACTCGCCAACCTGGAGAAATGAGCGCTTATTCTGTCTTCAACCCAGACTGTCAGCCTCTGCTGGGCTCACTCACTGCAGAGCAGCTGGAGGGAGAGATGGGTTACAGACCGCTGGCAAACAGATGAATGAAGTCAATTGGTACATGATATAAGCACGTAAAATAAAATATTTTTCTTGTAAACCTTAATGTTTACTTGTCTTTTTTAAAAGACTGAACATATGATTTTGACTGTGAATTTCTCCGTTTTCACAATCTGGTTTTGTTCAAGGCAGTTTGTCTCCGCCTACTGGCAGATGTGGATGTACCGTTTGTGCCCCAAAAAACGTTGTCTTGTTTTACATAAACATTTTTAATAAATAAAACAAAATGTAAGAATGACTATAATGTTAAAATTATTGACACGAATTCCTGACGTTTTGACAAAAAACACATTAAGAGTACTTACAGCCGAAGGACTTCCTGTACAAAGATTACATAAAGATAGTTCCTTTCCTCATCTTTCCGCCGTCTCTCCAATTAGCTTTTTATAGCTAACTATGTTTGAAGGACGATAATAACAGAGAGTTGCTTCACTTACAACTTAACAACAAAAGTTTCTCTTCGATGTTTTTATCCGTGTTTGGTAAATTAGTAAAAGTGAAGTACTGAAAACTTTGTAGACAACAGTCTCCACCCCTTCACTATCTTGACCACATATTTACTCTTGGTAGGTTAGAATTTACATTTCCGGTGCCGGCAAACTGAGATCGGACGGTTCTTGGCAGTTTTGTTTCGTGGAATTCAGTAAGTGTCGTTTATTATGTCTCTCCCGCATCATTATTACGATGTATTTTTTATTAGAAACATAGTTATACACATGTATTCGTCTTGTGTCGACCTTGGTCATGTTGCCGAAGTTAGAAAAGCCTGCAGTGGCAGCTTTTGGCCGTTTAATGCTGTAATGTTATGTTGACTTATAATGTTGCTATAATGTTAAAGTTAAATTATGTATCTGATCATCGCAAATATAATCTATTACTATTAGTATCGTAATTAGGTTGGAATAATTGTTTTTTAGGTAAAAGATATAACATATGGTAAGTTAAAGGATGAATTTCACAACCATATGGAATCATCTATAAGACTAAGGACACGTTTAATTATATAGATTTCACGTAAAATAAAATGCTACAATATTGTCCTTTGTTTCATGTTTAAGAGGTTTTGATTGTGTAACTTTTTATATTAGTTGATTTCTTTTGTTCAGAATTCAGGCTGTATTGGAGCTCTTGGTCGGAGCTCTTGGTCTGTAATGTTTATATAGATTGATTTACTCATTCTTTACTTAAATCAAGGGACACACTGGGACCCATTGAGACCTTTGAGTCAAAAAGTTTTTGTGTCCTCAGTGATGTCAGCGAGTCCAGCTCTGATTATGCGCCTCGTGGCCTCTGCCTTCTCTGTGGCGGAGAAGGCTGGAAACATCGTGAGGACGGTCCTGCACAGTGGAGAACTTGGCATTGTGGAGAAGGTAGAACGGGACATTTCTTCTTGGATCCTCTTCTTGTCAGACTCATCCTCAGCTCTGACTGTGGTTGTTCTTCTCAGACAGGAGCTAATGATCTGCAGACACTGGCTGACAGACTGGCACAGCAGAGCATCTGTGCCTCCCTCTCCAAACGCTTCCCTAAAATCACCATCATTGGAGAAGAGGTAGATGATTGAACTTTGACTCAAGGTGGTAAAATGATAGTAGACATTCAGGTCACATTCCTCTGGTTGGACCAGGAGCTTCCATGTGAGGAGGTCAAGGAGGATCTGATTGAGAATGGCCAGGCTGAGGAGATCCTCCAGAAGAAGTGTCCAGCAGAGTATAGTGAACTGACGGAGGAGGAGGTGAGTTGGACTCCAACATCTCAGCTGTCATGACGACATCTATAGGAACTTCCTCCTGTTTTAACCTTTGTTTCTCACTGAACTCCAGCTGGTGGTTTGGGTGGATCCTCTGGATGGGACCAAGGAATACACTGAAGGTGAGCGACATTTCGCTTCAACTCAAACCTCACACACAGCAACTGCCAAGATGTTCTGACGGTGGGTGATTTTCACATCACCACGGCAACTGCACTGGTGTTCAAAGACAGAATGAGAGTCTGTGTCAACATGATGAAGGTCCATCCTTCATAACATGAAGGAACCAACGATTCAACTTTTCTACTGAACGGATGAAGCAGCAGATGATGAATGAAGTTCATAACCATTTAATATTGTGTCATTTCCAGCAGCCAGTCAGAGAGCTCTGACTCCGCCCCCTCACTGGATTTTCTCTTTTTTTCCTTCCTGTGATCTAGAAGAAAATAAAGATGATCTTAGTTTTATTTCTTTGATTTGTGTCCAGGGCTCCTGGACAACGTGACCGTACTCATTGGCATCGCCTACAGAGGCAGAGCCATCGCAGGCGTCATCAACCAGCCTTTCTACAACTACCAGGTAACTGTGGACCCTCAGCTCCTCCGTTTCTACCCATGATGCTCTGCTTCATCCGTTCATCCTTCTCCGTCAGCTCGGCTCAGGGTCCACGTTGGGTCGGACCATCTGGGGGATGCTGGGCCTGGGCGCTTTTGGATTTCAGCTTCAGGAAGTTCCAGATGACAAACGGATCATCACAACCACCCGTTCCCATAGCAACAAGCTGGTAACGGACTGTGTGGATGCAATGGAGCCACATGAAGTAATAAGAGTGGGTGGTGCTGGAAATAAGGTGAGATCAGATAAGTGATCACAGCTCAACATCAACAGTCAAATAAAAGGAAGAAATCTGCAGCTTAAGGATTTATTTATTACATCATTTTCTGAAAACATGCAAAGTAGAAAAATCATCTTATTCTATATTTACCTTTAATATGAGTCAGACAGTTGGAAAATATCTAATTTAAATGTTTCTTCACAGATTATTCAGCTGGTTGAAGGGAAAGCGTCTGCTTATGTCTTTGCAAGTCCAGGCTGCAAGAAGTGGGACACCTGTGCTACTGAAGCTCTTCTACATTCAGTTGGAGGTAAGAGAGGACGTGTGTTTGAGGTGAAGAACATTACAATCTACTTCATCTTCATCCATACTGTGTCCAGGTAAACTGACCGACATCCACGGGAATGCGTACCGTTACGACGCTAACGTGAAATACATGAATTCAGCCGGCGTTCTGGCAACACTTCGGAACCACGAGTTCTACGTCAACAGAGTCCCACAGTCAGTGCTGCAGGCCCTGAAGTCCAGCTGAGGTCTGTTTGGACATGGAGGTGTCAGTCAGGACATCAGGACAGATCTGTAGTCACAGGTAAAAAGGTTCGACAGCAGTTGATCTGATTTCAATCATCATCATCATCATCATCATCACCACAAACTGAAGTCAGAAACTTTCACAACACTGAGCAATAATGATCCTGATGATTTCTGTACTTCTTTCATTCACCACTAGGTGGACACTTAAATGCTGTATGTAATATCAGTGTTTTGATCTTGTCTTGATTTGTTATTTCTGTTGTAAAGATTGTCAAACTGACTCTGTGGTTCAGGTCCAAACATCTTCATCACTAAATCAAATTAAACCAAACAACTGTTTTTATTGACTTTTTCTCTTCTGTTCACTTTTCATCACAGTTCAAATAAACCATTCAGAGTCCAAACAACATGTGTTTCTCATCTGACGTGGTTCTGTGTCAGGTCTGTGGTTAAGGTCATGTTCATGTGAATCCACAACATTTCATCAACAGGAGAAAAACTGCAGGCAGGTGGAGTGGGTTCATCTGAGCCTGGTGTGAGAAGGTGTGTGGGGACATTGGATTGAGGAGATGATGTTGTTGAAAAATGTTTATGAAACAACCACGAGCCGTAATCAAACCCACACCCAGAGTTAATGTTCTTCACACGAAGACCAGCTCACTGAGAGAAGACCTGAGGTCTAGGACCAGGGGAGGACCAGTGGGTCAGGACTGAAGAAGCCTCTTGGATGAGAGGGGAAACATCTTAGTAACTGTTGATGGACCCAGTCTTTAAAACACCGTCCCCTGAGTCTCCAGCTGATCTTTGTTGGTCTTTTGTTTCCTACAGCGGAGAAACAAGTAGACAACGGTCGAGCCGGTCAGTAAACTGACCACGCCCACAACCGGTGTCACCCACAGAGGCAGGGAGGAGGAGCAGACGGGCAGCGGGGGCGGCTCCGTGGGGCTGGTGGTGGGGACGGTGGTGGGGACGGTTGGACCTGGAGGTTTCAGGCTGTTTTGTTTTGTGAAGATGAAGGGACTGGACTGAAGTAGAACAAAAACAAAACCAAGAAGTCAAAGAAGGATCAAAATGATGTGACTGAAGATCTCCAGGTGTTCAGTGGAAGTGTGTGGACCACTCACCTCAGAGGGACAGTGGATCTTGGAGCGGTCGTAGGTGAAGTTGTTGAAGGTCTGTTTCCTGCCAACAGGCTCCAACTGTTCACACAGAGAATGGAAACATCAGAGATGATGAGAAGGTCACTCAGATGTTGTGGTTTCCCTTCACTCACCATGTTGTTCCACAGACCAATGGCCATCTCTGAGTGGCTTCTCTCACTGATGTGGAAACAGTCCAGCGAGAAGAAGCTGGTGTCAGACTCTCCCATCTGTGGACACACAGGGAGACACAGGTAAACAAGTGTTTACGTAACAAATTCAAATTTCTTCTTCTCTGCCACTCACTCCAACACGAGGGACGAAAAAGTTTTGTAGAAACGGTTGGAGGACGACAGCAAAGTCTTCTCTTCCATCGTATCGATCTCCAGAAACAAGGAACTGAGTCTCAGCCTGTGAAGAGAAGAACACCTCAGACCTTCAAGATCCAACATCTGATCATGTGATGATAACTGTACAGAAGACACACCTGGTACTGAAGGTTGACTTGTTTGATCTCGTCCAGCTCTGGAGACTTCTCAGCTGCGTTCATGACACAGGGACAGTTCATCCTGAAACAACAGGTTCTATTAATACTAAAAATGACGCACTACAAATGTTGACCACTAGAGGGCAGGCCTTTGCAACGTTCGTATACAGCGTATCCATTTATAATAAATCATTTATTACTTAAATTTATACTCGTGATGTTACATTTTATTCATTTATTAATTATTATATATGATATAATGTCATTATTAAAATTATTTGAATAAAAGTTTCAATTATGAATAATTATATTTATCTGTGATGCCATCGTATCGATCTCCAGAAACAAGGAACTGAGTCTCAGCCTGTGAAGAGAAGAACACCTCAGACCTTCAAGATCCAACATCTGATCATGTGATGATAACTGTACAGAAGACACACCTGGTACTGAAGGTTGACTTGTTTGATCTCGTCCAGCTCTGGAGACTTCTCAGCTGCGTTCATGACACAGGGACAGTTCATCCTGAAACAACAGGTTCTATTAATACTAAAAATGACGCACTACAAATGTTGACCACTAGAGGGCAGGCCTTTGCAACGTTCGTATACAGCGTATCCATTTATAATAAATCATTTATTACTTAAATTTATACTCGTGATGTTATATTTTATTCATTTATTAATTATTATATATGATATTATGTCATTATTAAAATTATTTGAATAAAAGTTTCAATTATGAATAATATTTTATCTGTGATGTTTAATTTTTTGTGTGTTTTTTTTTCAGATGTTGAGGAAATGAAAGAGTCAAACAAACGTGGGCAACAGAGCGCAGCTCAGTGAGTTCTTGTTGACTGTCTTCAGTGGGTGAAGCTGCCAGATCTCCACCAGGTTCACCAGGAGACGTGGGACCTACAGGGACGGACGGAGACGTGACCGAAAGACCCCGGATCAGAGAGACAGACTGGACGACTGTTCAGCTCAGCTCACCTCCTGGTACAACATGTCCAGACTGAGCCTCAGGTGACGACTGTAGTTCTTGGGTGACAGGTTGTCCTGCAGCCAACACAAGCTCTTCAGTCTGGTCCATACACTGAGTGGGTGGATGAGGTGGAGGAGTGGACGTCTTCTTACCTGGTCTGTGCAGTAGTGGCAAAGATCACTGATCCCCACAAATATGGTGAGAAGTTTCCAGTCTTGGTCAAAGTCCACGTCCTGTGGTGTTTAAGACAGTGTTAGTATCAACCAGGGGACATTTCAGTGAGAGACATGAAGAACAGCAGTGTCTCCACCTTGTCCTCCTTCATGGCTTTGATCAGGGCTTGAACCTGGTCCAGAAGGTCACTGTGATGAAACCACCACCGCGTCAGTGAGTAGAAAAACAACAGACAAGTGTGGAACTGAGTCCTGTACTTACGAGGTCCTCGCCCCACGTGTTGCCATGTTGAAGCCCTTCTGTCTGGGCAGTGAACCTTTGGAGAAGCCCTTCAGAGCAGAGTTGAACTTCCTCAGGATGTCTGAGGAGGGAGTTACATTCAGTAGATACTCAGTTTATTTCAATATGGAGTTGTCTCTGTGTCTCCACCTACTGGGCAGTGTTGTGGTGGAGTTCAGAGTCTTTTCTCCTCCAATGCTGAAAAAGTCCAACGTTAGTTGTGTTTGTCCACACAGTCACAGACATAAAGACAGGCAGTGGACACTTCAGGTCCTACCTCCAGGACACTGCTGCGTAATTCTTGTTCAGATCAAATATGTTCTTGGCTTTAGCAGCAGCTCCTGCCTGATGTGTGGAAACAAGATCATAAAAGCTCAGATCTTCAGAGGTTCAGCCTATCAGACTGATAACAGAGCAGATGATTATGGAGTTCACAGTTCAATGACTTCAAACCACTGATACCATCAGGTTCACAGCCAGAACTTAACCTCAACACAGTCAGATTCCCAGACATTGTCCTGATCTGAAGGTGGAGGAAAAGGAGGTGTTTTGTTCTTTACCGTCACTGAATCTCCCAGAGCTCCAACCACCCTGATGTCTGCTGCTCTCAGTCTGTGGACTACAGGAGACAAACCCTGACATCAAACCCAGTGTTAAATGAATGTCTGCTGACTGAGAGTTGCACCCATCTGACCTGAAGTTGGCACGGTGTCAGATGGGTGGAGGTTCACGCAGGAGAAGTCACTTCCCCAGTTCTGGAGATGAAACAGAAAAACATTAAATCACTGAACTGGACTTAGTGTTGTTGGCCTTGACAACAGAGGTTCTCAACTGGAGGGTCGTGACCCAAAAGTGGGTCGCAGAGCCGTTTTCAGTGGGTCACAGGACTTTAATTAAAATTATTTAAAAAGTAATAATAACAAGAACAACACGGTGGATCCTGAGGACAGAGACCAGTTGAGATCCACTGGATTAATATATCGGAAAAATTCCAAACCCCATCAGTGCAGTTGCCTCCATGATACACAACACACAACATCCAGAAGGGGGCAGCAAAATGTATGAAATTTTTACTCCTCATTTCTCAATTCTTCCCAGTCTTCTCCACAGAACTGCAGTCTTACTGAGATGGGTGGAGGCGTCGGAGGAGGACCAGCGTAGGTGTAGTTGCTGTTGTTGTAGGTGCGGATGAAAGGTGAGGTCTGGAGAAAAGACAGGAAAAACTTATTGACAGCTGAGACGTCAAGAGACAGAGACACAGGTTTCCTAGACATTTACCCTGGTTGGACATTTGAGCTCAAGTCCTGCAGAGAAGTCTTGTGTTGACGTCTTGTTGCCCAGAGGTTCCAGCTGAGAAGGAAGAGTCACATGACCAGACATGACCATTATCTGTTGATTGGATGAAACTGTCTTCCAGGTTCTACCATGTTGTTCCACAGGGCTCTGGCCATCAGGGTGTGGGCCTTCTGACTCAGGTGGAAACAGTCGGCGCTGAAGTAGGAGCGGTCGGGACGTCCATCCTGTGGACACAGGTAGAAAGACACGCTGGTCACTAGTCATTCTTCCAGTCTGTCCAAATCTCTGACGTCACTGTCACTGACCGGCTGTCGGGGCAGAACAACGTCCCTGAAGAACGGCTGGGCGACCACCGTGAAGTCAGAGCGGTTGTCATAGCGACCAGACTCCACCACTTTATTCAGCACCCGCTGTGGACCCCCCCCCAAAATAAAAGCCCCAGGTTTGAGGAGCCTGAGTCTGACCTTCAGTGAAGTTCTTCTGGGTAGAATTCCACCCACCTGATATTTTCTGTTGATTTCCTCCAACCTTTGGACGGCGGTGGAGTTGGTCTTTGGCAACACCACACAAGGACACAACATCCTGGGAGCAGAAGACAAAACTTTATCAGCCTGTGTCATCACTGTAGAAGCTGATAACCCTGTGGACATGGAGTCAGAGGACGAAGTTATGTCCAACAGAGTTATGTCCAGAGTATTTGTAAGGACATGATCAGGACTTCAAGAAGACAGAAGCTGCAGGAAAAGTCTCGACTGTGTTTGCTGACAGCAGGACAACCTGATCTCATCATGTGACATTTCTGTCTTATCCGTGTACTCACTGGACCAGCCATGTTGGACATTTCAGTGAGGCGTCCGTGTGCATTTCCCTCAGTGGAGAGATGAACATGGGCTCCACCAGGTTGACCAGAGCTCGAGGGACCTGTTGGACACAACCTCAGGGACTGAGTCAGTGATCCCTGCACACAACAACAACAACAACAACAACAACAACAACAACAACACTGTCTGCACCTCCTTGAGGAGATAGTCCAGGGTTTCACGCAGATACCCAGCGTAGTTATCTTCAGAGAAGAGAAGCTGAAGAGAAAAACCATAAAATAATTTGATTATATTTTATTTTCTGTCCCTCAGTAGCAGTTGTCCATGGATCACAGACTCACAGAGTTGTAGCAGAAGTCACAGAGGTCGTTGCCTCCGATGAAGATGGTTATCACCTTCCAGTCGTTCTTGAAATCGATGGTCTATGAGAACAAACACAAGGTGGCGCCCATGTTTAACTTTTCACCCTTTGAAAAGTGAAATGAATGTATTTTCCGTGAACTCACAGAGTCGTTCTTCATCCGTGCCACCAGCGCTCGTGTCTGTTGGAACAGATCCCTGAAAACATCAGCAGAACAGAAGCAGGTCAGATGTTTGAGGAGTTACCACTGTAGACACCGTGTGGTTGTTTCTTCACTTGGTCTTGGCTCCAGCTACGGCCTGGTTCAGAGAAGCATTCTCAGAGTTCTCCTTTCCCATTCCTACAGAGAAGCCCGTCACGTTAGGGTTGAAATGTTTCAGGATGTCTGGAAAAAGAAGAATGAAGCAGATGATCCATCAGGTGACGATGGAGGACGTTGTTGTGAGGATGGATGGAGACCTACTGGGCAGAGTGGTGACCGTGGTGAGGTTTCCATCTCCACCAACACTGAAAAACAACAACATTCAGTGTGAAACACCTCTGTGGCAACATCACTGTGTTGAGATGTTTCCAGGACAAACTCACCTCCAGGACAAACCCCTGTACTGACGCAGGACGTCCAGGATGTTTGCTGGACTGGACGCAATACCGTTTCCTGCCTGATGGGGCACAGAGAAAAAGAAAGTTCACCTGAAGTGATTTTCCATTAGATATATTTTTATTTTCAGTCTGATGTTTGTAAGTTTCTAACTGAGAAGAAGGAGAAGAAGATCTGACCGTCAGAGAGTCTCCCAGTGCAGCCACCACCCTGATGTCTCCAGGCCTGAGTTCATGGACTGACAAAGTCAAACGGTTCATCAGACTCAGGTGACGCTGAAAGAATGTTTATAAAACAGAAGTGTGAAGAATGGACCCACCTGTGGTGGGGACGGAGTCTGAGGGTCCGAGGTCCTCGCAGACCATCTCCGTCCCTGAGTCCTGGACGGACAGAGACAGCAGAGACACAGTCAGAACCAAACAGAACCGAGGTGAAACTGCTGCCTTCGTTCTGACTCACTGAGTGAAGAAGAGGAGAAACTTCACTCTGATGATTTCTGGGTGAGTTGGTCTCTGTCCTCAGGAAGGGACGCTCCTGGGGGCGGGACAAAGACAATCACACTGAATATAATCTCACTGGTCCTGCAGACATGGAGTCACTGAACAGATTAATAGAATTGAATTATTTTTCTTTTCACAGTCTTCTGTCACTTGTTCAGTTCTTCAGGGTCAAAGTCGATGTGAAATATTTCTGAAATAACTCATGACGGTGCAACAGTGTTCGATACTCTTGCCTTACAGTCATCGTGTTGTTTGAACCTAAACATCTCGAGCTGCTGAGACAGAAGATCAGCTGCTGATGTTCTGACGTTGTCGCTGCTGCTTCTTAGAATAAATCACTGTCTTTACCTCAGTTGGACAAATGAAGACGAGTCCTCGTCCATCCACGTTCTCTGGGTCCAGGCTTGGCTGCAGCTGAGACACAGAAGACTCTTTAACCACAGCAGTTGATTCTTCTTCTTCTGAGGAGGAGGAGGACTCACCAGGTTGGCCCACATCTGCAGCAGCAGGTCATCTTCAGTTCCTGACTCTGAGGGAAGTTTTCCTCCCTGTCAACCACAGAACATCAGTCCAGATCTTTATAGATGTTTACACAGAACAGAAAAAGAATGAGAAAAGTGTCCCTCACAGAGACGTCTCCAACCAGAGGTCTGTCCTGCAGGGTGACAGTGAAGTCCTCTCTGTCACCGTACCATCTCCTCCTCACCAGGAGCTCCTCCAACGACTCCTGCTCACAGACATATTAGAGTTTCTTCTCCAGATGAAGGTGGAAAAACCCAATGTCCAGAGTAGGACAGAGACAGACCTGCAGGGACTGCGTCAGGACGGCTCTCACCAGTCTGCTCTCTCCCTCACCTGGTACCAGGACTGGACGTGTCCTTCAGACAAACCAGACTCTGTGTGACCTGAACTGAACTGAACTGAACTGAAGGTTCCGTCTTGTGACCATCTACTCACCTGCTCTGGACGACCTGCTGCTCTCCATCCCATAATGCAACACTGACAATGGTTCGCTTCATCTGTGGAAACAACAGTGTTGGAGAACCTCAGAACCTCAGAACCTCAGAACTTCAGAACCTCAGAACCTCAGAACTTCAGAACCTCAGGACCTCAACACTACAGAACCTCAGTGCTACAGTACCTCAGTGCTACAGTACCTGGGAGTGCAGCAGCTGCAGGGCCTGGTCCACTTCATCCACTAGAACCTGAACATCAGACGACACCTGGATACAAGAAGATCCAGTGAAGTGACCTCTGGAGACACTGATCTGATCAGAAGTTAATTTTAAGGCTCGTGAATCTGGAGCCGAAGAAGCTGATGAAGACACAACAAAAACAATAAAATAAAAATGAATAAATATCCTGCGTCCAACCTGCTGCTGCTCTAGGGGACAGAGTCTGTCCACCTGCACGAAGAGCAGCACCAGCTTCCAGTCTGTGTCCATGTGGACGGAGACCTGTGGACAGAAACGTGGTGGAGGTTAATGTCCTGAAACGAGCAGCAGAAATAAATCTGATGATGGAGAAGAGGAAACCACCGTACGGCCTGGGTGTCGTGAAGATGACGCAGCAGGTCCTGTGTCTGCTCCAACACAGTCCTGGGAAATAAAGAAGATCAGAGTCTGGAGAACATCAACACAGGAGAAGACAGCAGTCATGTGACCACGTCTGTGGTCTGAGGTCTCTGTACCTGTGCTGGACAAACGGAGATGAGTCGGACTCTTCAGTCAGTGGAGCAGAGACCAGAGCAGGGTTGAACAGAGTCATCAGCTCTGACAGACGGACGGACAGATGGACAGATAGGTGGACAGACAGGTGGACAGACAGGTGGATTTCGTTATCAGAGACTGAGGACAGGTAACTATTGTATTTTTTGTACCAGGTTGTTGGTAGAGTTGTGATATTGCAAACATTCAACAAACTTTCTAAAGTTAAATTCTTTTGTTTAACTTGTTATGTGAAGGTTGGAGCTACTGACTGGTCAGTTGTGCAGTGAGGACAACAGACGACTGAGTGAGTGAATTGTCCTCGTAGTTATCAGTGCAGTAAAGATAAAAGAAATCAGAGTAAAGTACAAGTTGTTTCTGCAACAAGAACTTTGTCAAAACTTCTCAAACCACAGTGAGACAGAACCTTCAGGAACAAAGTTTGTTCTAAATGAATTCACCTGTGAGTCTGGACACAACTGTGGACAAACCAGTCCTACGGGAAGACAAAAAAAAAAACACACACTTTAGATTTTTGTCCCCACATTCAGGAGTTTCAGGTGAAATGAAGACGCTGAGCTCTGACCGGTGGGTGAAGAGTCCAGTGGAGGTGAGGACAGACACGTCTGACGGCCGGACACTGTGGACTGAGGACACAAAGTCACAGCTGTGGAATCATGTGAGTCCTGATTTATGTGAATACTTTTATCAGAAGACTGACCTGATGATGGTGAAGAGCTGGAGGGAAACATCTGAGAACAAGGAAGACCTGAAGCTGAGGAGAAGAAAAAACTTCTCAGAATCAGTTTCTCAGTTTAAATGAAAAAATGAAGTTCTGACAAAGACAAAGTCAACCTTCTGAATAAAAAGAGGAAAATAATATATGTGAAGAACCTGATCCTGTCCACATCACACTCAGCAGTGTGAAGACGAGCGTCCTCCACTCCATCTTCATCCTCCTCTCTGTTCAGTCTCTTCTTCTTCTCTCCTTTCTCCTCGACCTCCTCTGATTCCTCTGCTCCTCCTGTTTGTGGAGACAGGTCTGGTGTGGAGACAGTCTGGTGTCAGACCAGGGCAGGTGCACGCGCAGAGGGACGAGGTTATGGTCTGTCCGTCCAAAGGACATGTTTGACATGTAACAGTTTGTTGATAAGACCAGAGTGAATATTCATAGTTGTTTTATTGTTTTAAATGATTGTAAAACTTTCACTTCACTGATGAAATCACAGAGTTTCATTAAAGAAGACGGAGTCCTCACTGCTGTTAGGATGTCCACTGAGACGGACACCAGTGTCCTCCAACCAACCACAATGGTTATTAATCCTGTTAAGGCATCCACCCACACATCCACCATCCATAAATCCAGGCATCCATCCATCCATCAAACTATATTTAGACTCATCCATCCATCCACTCATCCACCCATTCATGCATCCACTCATCCACCCACCCATCTATCCATAAATCCATCCACCCCCTCCCCATCCATCCACCCATCCACAGAGACATTGCCTGTGGGCTCCTCCCATTGGTCAGCTCCATAAACAACAGCGCGCTGTCCTCGTCATCCATTGGACCGAAGACCTGAGGGACACTTGGACCTGAGTCCCAGTCAGGATCCAGTCCTTGAACTGACGGACGACTCCACTCTCTCTGTGATGTCACCTCCATCCTGATATGAAGCTCTTTATGGTCCGTTATCTTCTCCTCAAGGTCTAAACCTGACTGTTTGGACCTGAACTCCTATCCTGCTGATCATGATGTTAATCCCTGATAAACTGGACAATCTGTCCTGAGATTAGACAACAATCTTAATCTGTGGAAACTTTACCAAACCAAGGCTGAGCTCAGATGGATTTTCTGATATGACTCCTGATCACAGACCGTTTAATGATTTCACTACGTTCATCTGTGCAGTGACCTTCACGGGAGCAGTGGAGACTGAGGAGAAGAATAGAGTGGAGACAGAGAATAGAAGAGTAGAAGATGGAGAGAACAGGGGGAGATGGAGAAGGAGGATTCACTGTGGAAACACTTGAAGAAGAAGAAGGGACCAGACCAGAGGAGAAGAGGAGCAACCTACTCGAGCGACCTCGTGTGGTCAGTAAGGAGAATTACAACTACAGTATTTCCTGAAAGGCCTGTCTTTAAAAGGATTTTTATTTTTATATCTCAGTCTGTGATTTTTTAAAAAACTTCTTAAAAAATCATTCTGTGTCGCTCATTTGTTGAAAGAAGCAAACCATGAAACAAACATATATATTTAGTATATACATATATATATACATATATAGACTATATATATATGTATATATACTAAAATATATAAAATTAAAAGTGCAAAAGCCTACATTAAGCCTACACTTAAAGTCGAATTAAAAACTCGACCTAACACTGGGCTCGTTTTCAACGAACTCCTAAACCTGTGAATCCACCATTTAACTGTGGTTAAAATGAGGGATTTTTAAAGTTATATCTATATCTAATCCCAACAACCGGTATAAAATATGAAGATTATTATGATTAACTCATTTATGATCTGTGATAACGTCGTTAACGTAGTATACGACCTGTTATATCGCTACATTGACTATGATTTTATGGAAAACGATGTAAAGGTAATATTTCCCACTAGATGGCAGCATTGACACGTTATTCCCACCAGACCGAGGACGTCAGATTTGAAAAACTCAATTTCCCATAAAGAAGTGCGCGGGATGTTGGCTTAGCTGTTTGCCCGACTGTCGCTTCAACACAATGCAGCTTTTAATGGAGCTGTGAGAGGAGCGGGGCAGAAAACACTGCTCCACCGCAGACTCGTCACCACCGCAGGCTGTACAGCTCGAACACACCGAGGCTGGGAGGCCCGGACCGACGAGCCGCCCGGCGGTTCCGAACATTTAGCGTAGGAACCGTTTTCTGTCGGAAACATTGACGGAGTCTGGAGCTGCTGTGGTGAGTAGCTGCCGAGGCTAACGCTGAGCCCCCCTCCCCTCCCCGCGCCCCTGCTCCCCACCGTGTGTGTGTGTGTGTGTGTGTGTGTGTGTGTGTGTGTGTGTGTGTGTGTGTGTGTGTGTGTGTGTGTGTGTGTGTGTGTGTGTGTGTGTGTGTGTGTGTGTGTATTTGTTGTGACCACTGCTGGCTAACACAGCACTAGCTAATTGGACAGGCTAAACATATGGTTCCCCCGTGTGTCCCCCTCCGTGTCCCTCCTGTGTCCCCCTCTGTACGACCCCCGTGTTCTTCCATCCCTCCAGGAGACCGATCTCAGATCAGTTCTCCACAGCCGTCTTTCACTCGTTTTGCCGCCGCTAATGTGGACGTAAACGAACCGCCGCTGTTTGACGCCGTGACTCTGGACCGTGTTTTTGGACTCAGAGAGTCGTGAGTTTGTTCTGCTTCGGTCCGAGCCGAGGACAAACGTCCAACCTTCCCATGTGGACCCGCTGTTGGCCGCTGTGTCCTTGGGAAACCGACCGTTGTTTATGCCCACATTCCCTCCTTTATACAAGGAGCTACAGTACAAGCCACTACCGGCCCCCGGTGGGAGCGACGTCACGTCTCCACGAATTCCAGTTGTAGAAATTCATTTGTACTGTATATATACAGTATATATGTTATCATGTAGTTACAATGCTCTAACGCTCGTGTGTCAAACTAGGGCCCGCGGGTCGTATGTGGACCACTAGGTTCAAATGTTGTGGCCTGATCTGAGGAGCTGCTCTGTCTTGTTTTAAAACTTCATAAATTATTTTGACTCTCACAGTAAATAGTCTTTCAGTCAGAGGACAATCATTATAACTGTCCTGTTTTAAAGTCACCTTTTCTCAGAACTGGATGTAAACTCACAGCTAATTTGTCCTCTCTCCGTTCGACCCCTCCCTCAGTGGTCAAGGGTGATCTCAGGATCCAAACCTTCAACTCCCTCAAGACAAAAGTCCTGAACGTTCACCACAAGCACAGGTTCCCCCAGGTATGTAACAGTTTTTTTGGTCGTTGTGCAAATGTGCAGCAGTTAGTGAACCCTTGTGGACAGTAGAAGAAGACGTTCTTCTCTGAGTGGTCCAGTGGTTGGACTGCTGTCTACTGTAGAAGGTTCGATACCCCCCTGTATTCCAGGTGTCGTCCAACTCTGAGTTGTCTGTTTGGTTGAGGCCTATTTCCAGTCCATATGCTGCTGTGAGAGAGAGATAACATTTAGACAGATGTGATTTGCGACGTTCTGATGAATGTCAGCAAAGAGGAATCTGCTCAGAGACTGAAGGCTGCAGTGGGACGAGGCTCAGCACGTTAGAGTGAAGGAGAAGGTTTCGGATCCTCTCAGACAGAGGTTTGTTCACCAGTAAATCATTTTTCACGACTCGGATCTGATCCGGTAACAAAGTCCAACCTCAGTCAGACGGTGCTGTTCTCCACAGGAAGGAAAGAATCTGCTGAAAATATGGGTCGGTCCATGTCCTTGTCCAGCCTGATGTGTATTTTATATCCCTGCAACTTGGAGGCTGCACAGAGATGCTGAGCACAACTGCATGCAGTGTTTAGAATCTGATGATGCAGAGAAAACTCTAGAAGGGATAACAGGACACTGTGTAAAATGCTAAAGTTGTACTTTATTTGCAAAGACACAAAAAGTTAGACAAAGACAACACACCCCGGCAGTGTGTTCTAAACCCTGCACCAGCAGCAGTGACGGTGTCACAGTGGACACTGCTGCACCACCTTGGTCGCTCCTCCCTGACAGGACGGACTTTATTAGTCGTCTTCATCAGTAACAAAAGACAGTCTTTGTCAAATATGACCTTGTTTGGCTGTGATTCTTGGAAGATGTCGTTCCTTCAGCTGCAGACTGTGACTGAGTCTGTGATCATCACAAATAAATAGTTTACATTCATTTATTTCAGTTTAGAAATGCATTCAAATCTCTGTGTGATACAGTTGATGTTTGTAGTTTTCTTCTCTGCGTCAGTGCTGGTACAGAACCATAGACAGTTGTGGTTTCGATACAGTGGCTCCACCCTCAGATAAAGGGCGTAGCCAGGCCATAATAGACCAGATGACAGCCTGTGCTCGTCAGTCGTGTCTCGCAGTGATGATTGTTATGATAAGGTTGGTGATAATGTGGGAACAACATCTAGGAAGAAAACTTTATTCTTTCAATCCAACTAAAAATCCAAATTCCTCCCTGATCCCAGAGGGAACTTCAGGCCATCGCTGAGAGGAAAAGATTTGAAGGAATTTGACTTAGTTTCACCCTCAGTGACAGCTTTGACGCAGCAGGACGGAACGTTTCTTTCAGCTTAAGGGCACACGGTGATCCTGGTTGCCAACATACAGCATCACTGCTTCATCAGCGTTACATCATCATGTTACCATATGCTGCATGTTCTCCTTCCCCCTGGCTGAACTCAATTCAACGAGCAGAGAATCTAATGAGTGGAGTTGGTTCTTCTAGAGAGTTTGTTATAAATGATCTCAGTCTCTGGTGCAGATGATTGACAGGTGGAACGGTTCTCTTCAAAGCTGCTGTTGTTTCCACCTTACATGTCAAGATGAACCCCCCCCCCGTGAGAACGTGTTCCAGTTCCACTGTATCTGACTGTATCTGTGAACCTTCTCACTCAGCGTGGAGCGGCCGCTCTTCCTCGGTCTAATGAAGGAACAGTTCTCCCACCACAGAGTCTTGGTCTGTGTTTTTATCCAATGACTGCAGATGATTTTTTTTACTTTTAGAACTGGGCCCAGAAAGAATGAATGGCATGAAAAATAATCCTGACATGAACAGATGTAAGAATGATGAAGTGATGGTAGGACTTGTAGTGGGCAGATGGTTGCTCCATGTGCCATGTCTGCGAGTCAGAACGCTGGATTTCTCAGCTAATTCACCGACCGAGGCAGCAATAGTTCCTTAAATAGAAGCAGGATTTTCCCCGTTCTCCACGGAACGGACCGTAGTTAGTGCATGTCACTGTCAGAACACCGGCCCGGAACGCAGGAAGAAGCTGAATCAGTTGATTGTGTGGCAGGTGTAAACATTTGATTGTCAACTCCTTTCTCCAAACTAATTAACCCCCGACGCCCCCACTATTGTCACGTCGCCCGCGGTCAGGCCCTGGGCGGCGGTGAGACTGAATGGGTTTTTAACAGCGTGACTTAATGTTTTGTTGACACTCAGGTGCAATTTCTTATGGGGTGGTACATGGCAATAATTCCCCATGTCAGGGGGCTAATCACCCCTGGCTCTGCTCCCACAATCCATCAGTGTCTGTAGGCCCAGGCTTGTGGGGTTCTGGCAGCTGTTGCCGGGTTGAGTCGATCCGTTCTGGTCTGGTGTGAGGCAGGGAGAGAAAGGAAGCGGTGAGAGGTGATGATGATGATGATGATGATGATGATGCTGTGGGGATAAGATAAGGCCTTGAATTATGGGTAGAGTTCTGGATTTAAGGACCTGTGTCTCTGTTAAGACCTGGGTGTTAATGTCCTCACAGCAGATCAGCACAGCTGGTTGTTCATGTTGCGACGCATTGAACCTTTGTTATGACTGGTTGTAATGACAGTGGTTGGTTTTCAGTGAATACAACAAAAAGAAACACTTGGTTTATTATAGGATTTTACAAACAATTCAACAAGTTACGGTTCAAGTAGTTAAATCCCATGGAAGATCTGTGTTTGTGATCAGTCCACTATGTTGGACTGAACTGTGTTAGACTGTTGCTTCAGGTCGATGAAGTTACCATGAAGGACACGTAACATAGTCCAGAAAGACTCCTGAGTTCATTATAGTTCATGCAATTAATTGAGTTGAAGTATTTTAATTACTGCTCCTTTGAAGGTGACTTACTCTCAGTTAAATACTGTGTCAACACTGGGAAAAGTCATGTTCTAACCAACAACCTTGTTGTGACTGGGTTTAATCTGGTCTCCTTTAGAGACAGGATCAGTCCTGGTCTGTCTGTCTGCCTGTCTGCCTGTCTGTCTGCCTGTCTGTCTGTCTGGGCCTTGGCAGAGACTGAACAATTATCATTAACACAAATATTTGAAAACCTTCTTCCATTTGTCATCCTGTTCCACATTCACATCTGTGCTGAGATTTTGTGGAGCAGATGGTGGAGAAAGTTCCCATAATAGATCTTCTTCTTCTTCTTCTTCTTCTTCTTCTTCTTCTTCTTCTTGTGAGAGAATGTAGTCGTGTAGAGTTATGGCATCGGGGAAAGAACTGAACTCTGGTTCTGTTCATTTTTTGGTGTCAATGTTTCTTCTGTCCACTCTGGTCCATAAATACACTCTCATTAATGTTGCATTGAAGGTCCAACGTCTCAGTAGTGACTGCAGTCACATTTATGAAGTTCTTCTGCTGTGACTGAAGTCAACAGACCATCAGGTTCAATTCACTACATTATTTCTTTTCCAAACTCGTCCTGCGATGTTTCTATTCCAGACGTAATGAAGGTGGAACCTGTTCAACTGATCAGATCGGATCTCACTCTGGAGATTGGAGATGTTTCTCTCTAAGAGCCACCACTGCAGCAGACATGATCATTCTGTTCTGATAGACCACCTGAGGAGGAGATGTAATTATTGGAGTGTTTTGTTCCTAAAGACCAGTGACAATCCTGCAGTTAACTAACCAATATGACTAAGTTAACCAATGCTGTGAAAGAGCACTTTGTTTTGTTAGCTTCATGTGAAAACAGGAAACCATCTAACCTGTTTGAAGGAGTCACTCTGACTTCCTAACTCCTGCTTCTGTGACCACTTCCTGTGGTGATGGTGACCTCCTGTAGAAGCAGAGATGATGGACTTCAGGATTTATGCTTTAAATCAGATAAAGCTTTTGGACCACATTCTTCTCAGCTTCAGAGGTGGATCTGGGAGATCTGGACCACATTTGGTTTTATTAGGTCACAGTCCTGCAGATATCCATCTCTTTGTTCACTGGAACAGAAGTTCACTTCAATCTAACTGACCTTTATCACACAGATCACTGTTTTTACTGTATATAATTTGAGTCAACCACTTTTTCTTGACTATTTTATATAAAGAAACTTTTTCTATAGTGGTTTAATATCAAGCAAGACACAGGAGGAGGAGAAAAAAGGTAAATAAACTGCGTGGGAACTTCAGTAAATCTCAGTTGAATTCTTTTGAAGCCTTTGTGGCAGGAAGCTTCAGCTTTTGACAAAAACAAGTCAGATGAGTGCTGCAGTGGTTTGTACTGTAGCCTTACCACACCACAAGTATCTCCTGACTCCAACCCTGCCAGCTGGGTCAGGGCTGCATCCTTCACTGCTCAGCTTCAGGGACACCTCCGTGACGACTGGAAAACATCTGAGCGTCACTTCCTGTTTGGTCTGGCGTCAGATTGGAAACACGAACATGGAACCGTTGCCTGAACTGGTTTGAATTGGATCAGATTGGTATCAAGTCTGAAGTCTTAAAGTTCTGGAACAGGGTCACGCTTGTTCCTGATGGTTCAAAGATTTCTGTTGCTTTTCATCCTGGTGTGAAGTAATGAGTTTAAATACCATAATGACTACCATGTGACCATGACGTCTGTCATTGAGTTTTCTGGTAATGAAAAGGTCAAATACCAGGTCCAGTTAATTGTGCACAAAGAATTCCTCTGTGGAACCAGAACTTTGTTGACTGCAGAGGAAACTATGACTGAAAAACATCTGAAGATCAGAAATCAATCAGTCAGGTTTAAGTTTAAGTCTGAAATGTTAATGTTAGTTTAACTGGTGACAGTGACGACATCATCACATCTAAATAAAGAAAAGAATTCATCATTATGAAGGATGTGTTGTTATTATGTTCAGACCATTGTATTTCACAACAGATAAAAGTCCATTAAATGTTAGTGACGTGTGTGATGTCCTGGATTTTCACACTGAAACCAAACAAAGTTGGATCTTTGAGGACAAAACAGAAAAAACTCACATTTGGTTTAAATCATGTGTTTGGACCAGAGTGAAAGGAGGTTGGAGATAGAGGAGAGAAAACATCTGTGTACGCTGGTGTATCAGCTCCGTCAGCACTGATTAATTCAGGAAGAACTTCAGCAGAGACGGAATATGGAACATCTAAATTACTGCATCAACAGAACCAGTCGGAATCAGATCATGGAATTTTCTCCATGTTCTCCTCTCGGCCTCGTTCTCTCATTCTGTCAGACAGTCTGTTAAATATACGCCCCCCCCCCCCCCCCCCCCCCCCCCCCCCCTTAAAATACCCCCCCCCCCCCCCCCCCCCCTCACTGCTGCAGATGTGATGGAGAGTTTACAGAAAAATAATGTCTCTTTTTCTCCCGTCGTTCAGACGAGAACTGGTCTCCAGTTGAATTAGGATGACCAGCTAACCAGTTAACCTGTTAACCAGTTAACCAGTTAACCAGTTAACCTGCAGAACAGTGGCTTCTCCAGACGTCCTCTCCTTGTCCTAGAACTTCTTCCTGGAACATCCCACTGTAGTCAGTGGAAGAACGATGGTTGATCCTCCCATAGCTGCTCTCTATCTCCTCCTCCCCTCCTCCTCCTCTCCACCTCCTCCTCCTCTGACACGAGTTTTTAGTGAGTTCTGGCTGAAGACATTAAACCAACTTAACTTTGTTAAAATCCAACAAAATGGCTGCTTTCATTAGAATCCCCCCCCCGTCCACCCCTCCACCCCACAGTGTTCAAATGACTGACTGACTCTCATTGAACTAAGGAAATAAAATTACAGTCAGTGCAAAATCCCTGTCGTGGGACAAATAAGAAAATATTAAAACTGAATTTCATTGGCCTCCCTGCCCCCCACCTGCAGGAGCCTTATGGCATCCACGGGGGGGGGGGGGTCAACCCTGCACTTTGGGAACTAATGATTCAAACTTATAATACATATTAGATCATTTAACAAAACTGAAAGATTTCCATCATCGACCTTGTGGCAAAGGAAGTTGTTGAATTAGTTCTGGGATGAAATGTGAGGATAATCCCTCAGTGTCTCTGCTGGGACACACACACACACACACACACACACACACTCTGAGCTGGTGTGTGTGTGTGTGTGAGCGTGTGTGTGTGAGGCCAAACAAGGGGATTCTGCTTGTTTGTTCTCAGCCGCCTCTCTAATTGGTTGTCACACTCCCCAACTCTCAGTCGCTCCTCTTCTCACCCGTGCGTCGCAGCTCTGGTGCCACGGCGCTCTGACACCAGAGGCTGAAGCCAGAGAGCTGCGTTTTCTTCATCACTCCCTCATCTTCTTCAGAGAACGTTGTCGCTCTGACAGCAGCCAATTTACAGACCCGACCTGCTGTGTGTGTGTGTGTGTGTGAGTGTGTTTCATTTAGCTCTGACCCAGCCCTGCCCCCCCGTCCCGGCGCTCTCATTCCTTCTGGTTCTCCCTTTGTCCGTGCTGTTATAAATACTCTTCATCATCATCATCATCATCAGGCGACTGGTGTCTGTTGGTGTCGTGTCTGTTTCCACCCGGCGGGACAGTGGTGGGGCGTGTTGTCTCCCGTCTTTGTGTCACAGACAGGAAGACAAAGGTCAATGGACCCACAGAGTTGGGGCCCGGTCCACATGAGCTGAGTTGAACTGCACCTGGACCTGGTTAGTTCTGTTCTGGAGGGTCAGGTCATCACTTGACCGTAGTGTTGTCTGTGGTTGGTGAGGATGAAAGAAGATCAGAGGGTTGATATTTCATCCATCGTCAGCCTTAGTCAGACCTGTTTGTCAGGTGAGGTCACCTGTAACCTGGACCAGGATCTGCTGCAGTCAGGGTTTGTTTACAACTAAGAATAGAAAACAAGAAAATAAGAGCATGGAGTTCCTTCCAAATAAACAAACATGGAGAAAAATTCTATTTGTGTTCAGCTCTTCTGTTTTCTTAGTTTTTGGAGAAGAACTCTGACAGAGTTTGATTCTTTTTCTCTAAAGTTGTGTTTGATGAACTTGATGTTGACGTCACCACAGACTCTCCACACAGTTGTATTTTCCTCCTCCTCTTACACAGTTTATTTTTTTGGGTGTTTTATTTTGTAATATTTCACGGCTCGGTGATTGACTCCTGTCACAGATCCTTGAGAGTTGAGTCGACTGCAGATGTGCAGAGATGCATGGCTCCAACAGCTGCTCTCCTCTCACAGCCCTGTGGCCGTGTCTTCCTCTGCAGCTGTCTCACTCTCTCTCTGTCCTCCTGGTCCTCCGCCTCGTCCCCTCCACTGGGAATACTTTCCACCTCGGTCTCCTCTGTGAAATCATAATTAATTGATGGAACGCTTGTCTCCACGCGTTAAGAGCAGAAGAAAAAAATGACTTCAGCCTCAGCTCCAGGTCACATTAGACGCCGGGATTTCCTGAAGTTCTCAATGATCACCACAAGGAATTGGAATTGTGGTCATTAAGGCCTGGATCTTCTCCACGCTTCAGTTTACCCTGGGATTCTAACTCCACTGACAGCTGCAAATGAGAGGGGGAGGGAGAGGGAGAGGGTGGAGGGCAGAGACAGGGGCAGCAACTTGATATTGTTTCATCCAAACTGCTAAACAAAAGATGAAGATCAGGAAGCAACACGATTGGTGTTGTCCTTCCTGTTCTTCTGGATGTAATACCCCCCCATCACCACCGGGGACTTCTTTCCTTTAGCAGATGAAGATATTTCCAGTGTCAATACAGTTGGTGTTAAGGTCACAGAGAAAATGTCACTTCATCCCTTTGACATTCATTCTAGAACTTCCTCCATTTCTCTGCTTGTTTTACCCACAGCTCCATCCTGGAGATTTATAACTTCTGCTTCTTCTCCCTGTCAGACTCTTCTTGGTCAGATCCAGATTTACGTCCTCCACTGCACCTTCCTCTCATTCTCATCCTCTGTCCTCTGGATATCTGGATGTGGATTCTGCCTCTGTCCCTTTTTACGCAGGAATTCCAGGCTGGTCTCTAAGAGCCGTGACAGACACTGTTCAAACATTTATATAAGACTCTGACGCTGGAACCACCAGGGACCTGGAAACGTCCTGTGGACCTCCTCACTCTGGAGGATCTGTTGCAGAAACATGGAGACATTTTTTAATTCAGGAAGAGATGTCTGGCTCAGAGTTGCTTGATATTTAACCACAGCTTGATGCTCGTCTCCAGCATCTCCACACATTAACACATTTTCCGCTCATTAACTCGGCTGAAGCTGGGAAATCAGGCTTGATTGACGTTATAATCCTGGGCCGCTGGAGCTTCCTGGGGTTTTTTTTTTTTTTTTTTTGCCTGTGAATCAAATTAACACTCTGCTGCTGGACCGTTGGAGAACACGTTATTCATAGGCCTGGCTGCTGATCTGCTGACTGTAGTTGCTCCGTGTTCACCATGTGGAGCCAAGGGGTTTTATCTGGGTCATCGGTGCAGCAGGAGCTGGAATGAACTGCAGCTTCTGCTGCAAAGTGTTGCAGGATTTTAACCCATGAAAATGGGCCGGACTTTGGGTCCAGTGCGTATTGAGTTTCTCAGGCATGAAGAATATGAAGAATGGAGTAGGAATCAGGGAGCTGCTCTCACAGCTGCCCCCGCCTGTAGGTTCAAGGCCCCCATGTGAAAATGAACTCATCAGCCTGGTCTTGGGTCACAGTAACCAGTGTTTCTCTGAGACAGGAGGAAAACTCACCCTCCAAAGAACAGAAAAACTATCATTTTGTCTAATAGTTTTTTTTATTTTTTAATCTTTAAAACACAGGGGTCTGCAGCATGCTGCAGATAGAAGTTTAAAAGTGACATTAAACAGTAGATCTGTGTGTTCACCAGTACAACTACACAGAAAAACAAAACAAACCAAGAAACCACCATGTTCTGGGCCAGAGCCAGAACACTGGCCAACATCTGCCCACAGTTGGACCTCTGACACTGGGAGCCACGCAGTAATTAACCAGGCGGTGGTGATAGTTGGCTCTGGGTCGTCCTGCACCTCAGGCTCAACGCTGAGCAGCAGGATTGAGGTCAGCGATCAAAGAGTCTTTATTCCTTTCTTTTACCAAAGATGTTTTGTGCTGAACACAGCAGAAACTACGGGCCTGTGTTTCCTCTGTAGAAGAACCAGAACTTTCCTCCATCTGTTGCACTTCACTTTAACTGATACCAGATCCAGGAAAGTGAAACTAGTTGGTGTTTCTCAATAGTATTGATGAGGCTTTGTTTTATTGTTGTTAAGGATTATAATAGTCAAGAAGGGAGGATGGTTTCTCTTTGTTTCCCAAACTTTATATCAGTGATATAATAACAATTTCATCATCTAGTCTACATTTTAAACCATATGTTTTCGTCCTCGTCTTGGCTGAAACTTAGATACGTGAGTGAACAAGGTGTGAAATCATCTGTGTGTCCCTTCATCCATCCTGTTATTTGACACAGCTGTTGAGTTTCAGGTTTGTTGTGGGAACATTGTCTCTGTTTGAGCTGCATTCACTCAGAGTAATTCAAATCAAGACCAGAACCACACAGAACTGGGTCCTGGGTCACAGAGACCTCTGCTCCGTCAGCACTGGAGGAAAAACAACTGCTGAGTTTCTTTTCACCTTCACTTCTTTCACCACGTCATTGTGATCTGGGCTGCTTTATCAAAGCTCGCTCTACCTCACTCTACCTCACTCTACCTCACTCTACCTCACTCTACCTCACTCTACCTCGCTCTACCTCACTCTACCTCGCTCCACCTCTCTGTCTCTCTGCCCCGTCTGTTGTGTGCACAGCAGTGCATTTGATAAGGGCTGTTTAGCAACTGGCCGATCGGTTGACATCCTCGGGGCTGGTGCTGTGCTGTGCTGTGCTGTGGTGTTACATGAGCTGAAAACGTCGACAGGCCTTTGTAGGTAGAAAGACTATGTTGATAGTTTTGTATTAATAGGTTGATCTGCGAGGAGGGGAATTGGACCGTTGGATCGTTTTCTTTTCTTGATTTTTCTTCAGATTTTAAAAGTATCAGAATAAAATCCAGAGCTGTTGTCCTTTTCACCTTTGTCCAGACTGGAGAGAATGATTGTCCATGACTGCAGTTATCAGAGACACTCATTTGAGTCAGTGATGACGTCGGTGCAGCAGCGTTAGATGAGCTTTGCTTCGTCTTCTCGTCTGTGTCCTGTAGATCAGTGGATGGTTGTGTCTTCTCTCTGGTGGTGGACAGAGGAATCACAAAAAAACAAGTGGACCAAGAGGAAGGAGCTGCTGCAGAGTCTTGTCTCTTCAGATTGTGCAAAATCAGACAATAGATGTTGGAAAGGTCAGTGGTGTAAAGTGTCCTTGACTTGAACGACCGACAGCTTCTCAACATTCTGACCACACAGATGGAATCAGCAGAACTTGGATGAGAAATAATTCTTATGTTTTTACGTATATTTCGTTTGAATTCCTTCTTCCATTTTCTCTGTATTTCAGGGCCGTGTCTCAAGAAGAAGATTTCTAAATATGCACACAGGAAAAAGATCAACTTTCCATCCCAGCTTTCTCACCCACCTGTGAGCAGCCATGCCCTCTCTGCACCACCCTTCGAGGGGCTCCCCTCCCTAGTTGGACTTTTTTTTTTTCACATCTTTGTAGGAATGGCTGTGTGTTGTGACAAAAATGAGATTAGGCTGCAGGAGCTGTAACGCGTTGGACATTTGGAAGCGTAGGTGAGGAAATATCTCTCAAGACGCTCGGCTGGAAAATAACCTGAAATGACTTTGACGGAAGGACGCAGCTCAATCCCATTCTGATGATTTAGTGTCCGCCCCAATGCCTTGCTGACAAGGTTGACCATGGCTGCTGCTGATCCGCATAGCAACAGTTCCTTGGTGAGACAAGGAGCGGACTGAGGGGGGCGACAATGCAGCGTAACGGTGGTGGGATAGGTGCTGGTGGCCAGCCATGGGTATTGCGGCGTGTGCGTCTCACGTGGCTCAGTTTCATGCTCTTCTTCATTCTGGTCTTCTTCCCGCTCATCGCCCACTACTACCTCACCACGATCGACGAGGCCGGAGGTCCCGACAACCGGAAGTTCGTGCCTCGGCCCGGAGGCGAACTGTGCGAGGCCAAGCACGTGCAGGATCTTTGCCGCATCCGTGAGTCGGTGAGTGAAGAGCTGCTGCAGCTGGAGGCCAAGAGGCAGGAGCTGAACGGGGAGATCGCGCGGCTCAACTTGCGCATCGAGGCCTGCAAGCGCAGCATCGACAGTGCCAAGCAGGATCTACTGCAGCTTAAAAATGTCATCAGCCAAACGGAACATTCTTACAAAGAACTGATGGCCCAGAACCAGCCCAAGCTGTCGCTGCCTGTTCGGTTGCTCCCAGATAAGGAGGACCCAGGACTTCCTCCACCCAAGTCTGTCCGCTCCTGTCGCCTGCGCTCCTGCTTCAACTATGGACGCTGCCCTCTGACGTCGGGGTTCCCGGTCTACGTCTATGACACGGGCTCTTATCCATGGGGCGACTACATCGACCCCTTGGTCAAACAGGCCTTTTCAGCTTCAGTGAAGAGCAACATTTATGTGACCGACAACCCCAGCGTAGCTTGTATTTATGTGGTGCTTGTTGGGGAGCTAGAAGAGTCCTCCGCCCGTCCACTGCCTCCTCCTTCAGAGTTGGAGAAACAACTAAAAGCTCTCCCTTACTGGAGAGCCGACGGACACAACCACGTTCTGGTACATTTTTCCAGAAATTCAATGACCCAGAATTTTCTGTACAACGTGAGCAGCGGGCGAGCGGCGGTGGCTCAGTCCACCTTCCTGGAGCAGCAGTACCGTGAGGGCTTTGACCTGGTCGTGTCACCTCTGGTTCACGCTCTCTCCGAACCAAACTTTCTGGAAGTTCCCCCTCAAGTGCCGGTCAAGAGGAAATACCTTTTTACCTTCCAAGGAGAGAAGGTGGAGTCTTTGAGGAGCAGCTTGCAGGAGCCCCACCCTCAGTCTTTTGAGGAGGAGATGGAAGGAGACCCACCAGCCGACTACGATGACCGCATCATCGGTACCTTGAAGGCGGTGCAGGACAGCCACTTGGATCAGGTGTTGGTGGAGTTTACGTGTAAGAGTCCTCAGCCGAGTCTGCCCACCGAGTGGGCCCTCTGTGGACAGAGGGAGAACAGGCTGGAGGTGCTGAAGGTCTCTACTTTTTCTCTTGTGATCACTCCTGGAGATGGACAGCTGGTATCTTCAGCCGGCTGTGGAATGAGGCTCTTTGAGGCTTTAGAAGTTGGAGCCATTCCTGTGGTGTTGGGAGATCATTCCAAACTGCCGTACCATCAGTTCATCCGCTGGAGCGAAGCCGTCATCATCGTCCCCAAGCCTCGAGTCACTGAGCTGCACTTTCTCCTGCGCAGCCTTTCCGACAATGACTTGTTGGCGATGAGGCGACAGGGACGCTTTCTGTGGGAGACGTACTTCTCCACCTCGGAGAATGTTCTCAGCACCATACTAGCAAGCATCAGGACCAGCATCCAGATACCAGCTGCACCCATCAAAGAGGAGCCGGCCCAGGAGATCCCCCACAAAGCTGGGAAGTTGGCTGGAACGGATGCCAACCTGGCTGACAACGGCGATCTGGATTTGGGTCCCGTGGAGACGGAACCTCCCTACGCTTCTCCGCGCTTCCTCCGAAACTTCACCTACACTGCTGTAGACATCTACAGAACATGGAACCAGGCCCCGGGACCCTTTCATTTGTTTCCTCACACACCCTTGGACCCCGTCCTGCCCTCCGAGGCCAAGTTCCAGGGCTCTGGTACTGGTTTCAGGCCCATCGGTGGAGGAACCGGAGGCTCCGGGAAGGAGTTCCAGGCCGCGTTAGGAGGCAACGTTCCACGAGAACAGTTCACCGTGGTCATGCTGACCTATGAGAGGGAGGAGGTGTTGATGAACTCTCTGGAGAGGTTGAATGGTCTCCCCTACCTCAACAAGGTGGTGGTGGTGTGGAACTCACCCAAACCTCCTTCAGAAGATCTTCTGTGGCCTGACATCGGTCTGCCCATCGTGGTGAGTCACTTTGCTCTTTTATTTGTTTGAAAGTCTTGAAGACAACTGTCTCTCCTTCTTAGTTTCTGAAGTGTAGAAATATCACCATGAAGACGTCTGTCTGTCTCCTTGAAGGTCCCTTTTATCTCTGCAGGAGGGGACATGACATGATTAAATGTTTCACTTACTGAGTCTTCACCCTCCTCCTCCTCCTCCTCAGTTGTCCTTCGTCTGTTGTCTCTGCAGGTTGTCCACACAGAGAAGAACAGCCTCAACAACCGTTTCCTTCCGTGGGACGTGGTGGAAACGGAGGCCATTCTGTCCATCGATGACGACGCCCACCTTCGACACGACGAGATCATGTTTGGGTTCAGGTGGGTGATTTTACAAGATCTTTTTATAGTTTTTATAAAAAAATGACAGCAACTACACTTTTGTGTCTCCCTTCACGGAGGTTTGTCTCTGCTGCTGGACTTTGTCCCCCCAGTCCCCACCCCACACACACACACAGAAGATAATTTCTCACTTCATCCTCAGAATTAACATGTTGTCATAGTTTTCTATAGTAAAGTCACTTGAGCCCAATTTAGTATTTTATCTCATTTTTGTTCAGTTAAATCTCTTCTCTCCTGAAGAAGTGAAGACGTTGGGTCCTTGCAGTGACTCGACTGCAGCGTCTCCACATGCTGTATGAGCACAGACTCAAATTTTTAATTTATAATTTTGGCAGCAGATGAGAGATTCTCTAATTGAAGACAACAGCGTCGTGGCTTAATTGGTCTCAGCAGGGACGTCGTTGGCAAATGGCCGACGGAGGAGACAAGCGGAAGCAGATGGAAGCAGAAATGTGCCGTACATTCAGACGGAGAGACAAGGAGAGACTTGTCCCAGAGCGTGTGGGGATCAGTCCTTGGTGTGTGTGTGTGTGAGACGATGACGAAGATAAGTCTGTGATGATGTCGTGTGTGTGTGTGTGTGTGTGTGTGTGTGGTCCCACAGAGTGTGGCGTGAGGCCAGAGATCGAATCGTGGGTTTTCCTGGACGTTATCACGCCTGGGACGTCAACCATCAGTCCTGGCTCTACAACTCCAACTACTCCTGTGAGCTCTCCATGGTCCTGACTGGAGCTGCTTTCTTTCACAAGGTAAGAAGACAAAAGTCACCTGTCAGAGGTCAATGAAAATAAAATTCCTTTTTAGGAGACAGCTAGAGGCTGTCCACTTACATACTGTCCACTGACATCTGTCTTTTTGCGGTCTCGCAGTACTACGCCTATCTGTACTCCTACGTGATGCCCCAGGCCATCAGGGACATGGTGGACGAGTACATCAACTGCGAGGACATTGCCATGAACTTCCTGGTTTCCCACATCACCCGAAAACCACCCATCAAGGTCAGTGATGCTCCATCTACAGACGAGCTCTCCACCCTCAGGTGTTTCCATCAAACTGGCGCCTCCTTAAGTTCAGTTCAAACGGCAGAAAGAAACAACCTGGAAGTGTTAGTCAATCATCGAGAGTTTATAAATGGTTGGACAAATAATGATCTCCCAACAGGCCAGAGAAGACAAGGGGACAGACGTGGTCACAGCTCCCCCTGTGGCTGGAACTGTGTGTAGAAACTCAGGGGTTGAATAAGAGCAGCTCTGAAAAGATGAAATTCAGAGGCTGATGATCAGGAACCACAGGAGGAAACGTGGAAGTCATCGTCCTTTTCACCTTTTCTTTTTTACAGCCTGATTGGCCTGAAACGACGACTGATCTGATCCTTAAAATTCACTGAGTTTTTGTGAAAATATCACATTAATGCAAGTCTGATTTCATCACTTCTTCTGCGTGTCTTTGAGCTAATATCTTCAAATCACTCGGTGTTTGTCCCTTTTTCAGGTGACGTCTCGATGGACCTTCCGCTGTCCCGGCTGTCCTCAGGCTCTGTCACATGACGACTCTCATTTCCACGAGCGACACAAGTGCATCAACTTCTTTGTCAAAGTCTACGGATACATGCCGCTGCTGTACACCCAGTTCCGAGTGGACTCTGTTCTTTTTAAGACCCGTCTGCCCCACGACAAGACCAAGTGCTTCAAGTTCATCTAGCAGTGAGTGAAAAAGTCACAGACTCTTTGATTAGGGTGGAGCAGCAGCAGCAGCAGCAGCTCCTGCTCCTGCAGTGGTGTTGGTTGAAGTGTTGGATACAAGGATGGAACCTGGTTCTACTGGGGACCTACTCGTTCACATTGTGGTCCAGACCACACTCTACTGATTTTGTGGCCGAAGCCAAAAAGGGACAACCGTCAACGCCATGTTGCCCCTTATTTTTGTTTTTTTTGTTTTGTTTGGCCAAACGTCTCCTCGTGTCTCATGTCCTTCAGTCCTCGTCCGACCATTTACCACTACAGACATTGAGCAGCAACGCGGTTGAGGCGACGGCTCCTCCAACACTTACACTGATGATGAGGGTTGATGGAGTGTTGGTTGCAGTACCAGTCACAGCCCAGATGGCGGTGAACCGAACGCGGGCGGAGCACCTGGTTGGTGTTGTGCACTTTTCCGTTTTTGTTTGTTTCTTCTTGTACATTGATGTGAAAGAAGCACTGATGGAGTATTTTATTGAACAAACTGAATTTTTTAAATGATGCTGACGTGTCAAAGTGTCGCAGTTCAGTCACACAGGAAGACCAGACAGAGTTGGAGTCAGGAGTTACAGAAACGTTAGGGCGCCCCCTCATGGTTGGTCGTGTTACAGCAGTCACCAGAATGCCCCCGAGTTTGTCATGAAAACCAGCCGTCACTATGTTGTCCTCAGAGGCGTCCACTTAGGAATAATGGACTTTAAAAGTGTTTTTTTTATGCTTGTTGTTGATGTTGTTAACTTATATTTATGAAAACCAGCCCAGATAATAATAATAATAACAAGAATATGAACCAGTTCAGGGTTAGTTAAACATCTAAGATACTGAAAGGAAACTGAGGACACTTGAATGTCTTCAGTGTCTTCAGCGACTTGTCCTCACTTTATTGTTACCATGGAAACCAGTGACCTAATTGACCTGACTTTATTGATTGATTTTTCCTAAATTCCGACTTGAGGAGACTGTGGAGACGCGTCCATTAAGACTCAGACTTAAACCCCAAAAGCTTCAGGCTCCACTTTGTGACTGGGACTCGTTGGACCTGGGACTGAATTAGGCTTCAGTTAGAAACCCATGATCGATTTAATGACTGTAATAACATTCAACACTTGTGTCAGTTTAGTCACACCAGCGACTCACTGCTGGTCCGTCTTGTTGCATGTCCTTAAACTGGTCCTGACCAAAAGGTGGCAGTGTGGAGCCCTAATCCTGGTTCATGTGGGTTTTATCCACGGCTTTGTTGAATGTGTCCTTTTGCCAAATAGGTACGATCAGTGCTGTGGTGCTGCAGCCTGGAACATCTCTGTCCACTCTGCATGGTACTTAGAGTCCAATCCACCAACCAATCAATCCATGATGTAATATAAATACAAAGTCCTTCATTCTGACCACGTCTGACCTTCAGTCCTGTCAACAGATCTTCAACAACAGGAAGTTAGTCCTTGTCCCTCCTTCCCAAATTATTTTCTTGTCCACAGCCTCACAGGTCCCTACTTCCTGTGTATTTATTGAATATATTGTAAAAAATGATAAGATCTTTTTACAGAGCGATTAAAAAGTAACACACGCAATAAAAGGTCAGGACGCGGTGGATTGTGATGAGAAGAAGATGCAGATGTTGATCTGAGGAGATCCTGTTTTGTGCCACTGATCTGAGTTCAGTCGACCTGCTGAAGTACAAACGTGTTCAGTCAGTTTCCTGATGACTGTGGTGAACCTGACACAGCAGCTAAAAAAGAAACCATTGGATTTGAGGGGAGTAAAAAAAACAGATTAGCCTCTGAGGAAGGTGGCCTCGATTCAGCAGCTTTTTTTTCTACTTTTTATTGGTTCTCCAGGGGCCTCATTATTACCTGGCCGACTCTAAGCCCATCCTCGGGGCACAATTTGGGGTCAGGTGGTATGTCGTTCAGTGAATACCTCCCCTCTCCTCTCTACGATCCCTGGCACAGCTGGTTTTCCAGGGCCTGAGGCGGGAAATCCATTCCCGGTCAGGCCTCAGTCACTCATCCAGGTGTGAGGAGAGGTAGAAGTCGGTGATCCTGCTCTGGTCCTGCTCTGATCCTGCTCTGGTCCTGCTCTGGTCCTGCTCTGGTCCTGGTCCTTGGAGCTGTGACAGAACCAGGACCGACCGCAGCAGTAAACGTACCGTTGATGACCATTTGAATGGAAAGAATAAAAAACTCAAAACATTGTGAAAATCTTGATCCGACTCGAGTCATTTTTCTCTCGTGGAACATTCCTGAACCTGACGACGTTTAAAGAATGAGAACATGATGATGATGATGATGATGATGATGATGACCAGACCACAGCTGGTGGAGAAGCTTCTGTCTCTTTAACTTAATCAACAACAAAGTTGTTGGACAGCAAAGAAATGAATAAAACTCTTGGTTTTAGCCGCCGGTATTGGATTTTCAAAATAAATTCCCTAAAATAAAACAGTCTCGGTCTCAGACCCATGAGAATCACCGTCTCCAGGGACTCGGTCTCATCAAGTCCTGACGAGCAGAGACCTGGTCAGTTCTGCCTGCAGCCATAAAACTCCTGCTCTGTCATTTGGCAGTAATTTGGTTCATTTGGTTCAAATTAGTCAGTAATAATAAAAAGACGCCCCCTCCCTGACACAACTGTGAACTGCATCATAACCAGTTTGAAATGATTTACAGTGAAATGGAGGTAATAAACCAAAGAAAAGCATTGGAGCCACTTTGATGTGTGATCAATAGGAATGAAGTGAAGTTGAAGCCAAGTCGTCTGACTCTTGTCCAACGGCCGTAACTCTTATTAAACTGTGCTTTTCATTTGGTGACAAACAGGAAGTGTTTGTCCATCCCTGCAGCTCCAGCCTGACTCCAGACCAGAGCTCCTCCACAGTTGTCTTCTTCACATTGATGTGTGGTAAAATGTTTGCGAGAACTTTTAGATGTGTCCTCCTCCCAGGTGGACATCACTTTGACCAAAGACAAGTCAGAACAAGCCCAGACTCGGGTCCAGACTTGGAGACACAAATGTGTCAGATTGAATTCCTTCAGTAAAAAGTTTTTTGTGTTATAAAAACCTTTAGTGAAGTGACATCTATGTTCTCTTTTTTTCCTATTTTATTATTTTCTCCAAAGTGATGTTTGGTCCCTGAGAAGATGCTGGAGTCTGGTCTACACATAGAAACACTAAACCCTCCAAGTCTCCTGTTTTTCATGCAAACAATCGTTGATGTTGAGATGGAATGTTTTTAGCATCTGGTTCTGTTCAAGTCAGTGAAACATCTGATTACGAAAGAAGCTGCAGAAAAACACACTCAATGGCAGAACTGAGAAGATCATCCATCTGACCTGGTTACAGAGGAGGACCTGCCTGGTGGTGTGACGGAGGTCCAGCTCTGGTTGGAGGAGACTTCTTCTGCTCTCTGTTAGGGAACTCTCTGGCTGCAACAATGAATCTCTGCCAGTTCTGCACATTGGTTCAATGTTTTTCTGTTACATCATCAGAATTCTCAGGGAGGATCTCGCAGATCTCAGATCAGTTCATTTCTGCTCCCTTTTTTTTTACACCAATGCCGTCATCTGCTCGGCCTCTGAGAACCAGCAGGGGTCGCTGGTTTGTGCATGAATGAGCAGATCTGAGCCGTCAGACCAGAAATCAAGCTACAGTGTGTGGACACTGCAGCCTTCATGGAACCAAGGATGATGATGATGATGATGAAGATGAAGGAGGCTGCGACTGACACTGGTTGAACTCCACCTTCCTACCAGTTACCGTACTTACTGCCGTCAACGCTGCGGGTGACGACACGTCTTACTCGGTCACTTCAGGAATGCAGAGTGAAAAAGCAGCAGATCAGATCAGATGTGAGGAGTGAAGGACACGAGCTGCAGAGTTGGACGTAGCCTTTAATGACAACAGTGTCGTCAACACAGAGCTGCGTCCAGCAGCTGCAGGAAGCACAGAACCTCTGGTTTATCAAGTGGCATCAGATGCACAGTGTTCACCGTAGAAAAATACTCAAAGGAAAGTTTGTGTTTGTCTAAGAGACAAAGACCAACCCTGTCCACCCAGAGACAGACCAGGGGAGACCAGTGGACACGTCTTGCATAATGTTGTCTGTAAACAAAGCGTAGATTGCGAGCGACTGCAGCATCTGTTGGGCCTGGAGTGCTGACAGTCTCCTCGTTGCATGTTCCCCTGTCGACCACTCTGACTCAGGGAGAAATGTCTGGAATGCTGGTGGCAGCTGAAGTTCTGGGGAAGCCCAGGAGGAACTGGGAGGAGGAGTCTCTTAGATACTTTGGTCCGGGTTTCCAGAGAACTCTGGAACAGCGGTGAACGTTGTTCTGTAAACATTTGGAGCCAAACATGCATAATTCTGCCGGAGATCCTGGTCAGATCATCAGAAGCTGAGAGATGTCCCTCTGGACCACACGTTCAGAGTCAGGGGCTCGTGAAAGGCAGTGAAGACGAGACAGCAGACCCTTCTCCAGGGAGCTGTGACATCACGGCGACGCCTATGTGTCGCTGAGCGTGTGCCAGTGACAGACCTGCTGACCGTCGGCGTCCTTCATCTCCGTCCAGTGCGCCTGCTGCTCCTCGCTGCTGCTGTTCAGGCCCAGGGAGACCCAGCCCAGCTTCTCCTTGGGCTTCATGCTGCTCCTGCGGCAGAACACGGACAACACCAGGGACACCTCGGACAGCTGGAAGAGCGCCACCTGGAACACAAACGTCTCCTTGTAGGTGGGGTTGGGCTGGCCGCGGCACACGGCCGTCTTACACTTGGACATCTCCTTCCCCTTGGAGTCCAGCATGGTCAGCTTCACGTAGGTGTCTGAAAGAAGGTGGTGCAAGAGTGCCATCAAGTGGTGGAACACGGGTACAGCGACTTAGATAAATAAAATTTGAGCTTTTTTTTCACTCCATTTACTCTGAGGAAATATGTTCATTGAAACCTTTCAACCTAAAGTCATTTGACTATTTTAAAAATCAAACTGACCCAAAATGAGAAATGAAAAGAGAGTAAAAAAAAGTGCAAACACACCACACTCACCTCTCATGATGTAAAGTTGTCCACCTACAAAATGTTTCACACAACAAAAGAGGCCATCTGTGACACACACACACACACACACACACAGATGGGTGGAGGAGAAGAAAGGCAGCATTGAGAGCGGGCGGAGTGAAGATTATGAAACACAGACCAAGGTCAACTTTCAAAGGAAACTCTGATGAGCAGCGATGGCCTCATCATTATGGCCACTTCCTGTTGAGTTCGTGCTCCATTTGATGCCGTTGATGAGAGAGGCGGAGCCAGAAGAACTGGCCTGGCTCCTCATTCATCCATGAAAGTTCAGCACATAATGGAGGAGGAAGTCACTGAGGAAGAAAATGTCCCTCGGCCGAGGAGACGCGGACACTTACTGACGGGTTTGTCGGACGCCGTGGTTTTGAAGTGGCTTCCCTGGATGACCTCGGCCGACAGCCGGCCGGTGGCAGAGTTGTAGATGAGGCCCAGGAGGATCTCCGGTAACGTTGTGTCGTCCGTGGAGCGGTAGGACAGAGCGCCGCCGCTGCGGGACACGCTCACCACTGAGCCACAACCCTGTCAGACAAGATGCAGGGACAAAGACCGCGTCAGAATGTGATCATTTCTTTTTCCATTCACTTTTCCCTTGACTGCAGCGCCCTCTACTGTATCTACTGTCTTTGAACAGAGGAACATTATTTCTAATCCTTCTCACGGTCAGTTCGGTGCCGGGCTCCAGCGTGACAGGAAGAGCGATCTTTCCCTGCAGGTTGAGTTTGGTCAAGTAGAACACCTTCTCTCCCAGGACCTTCTCCTTCTTCATCCGTCTGATGCTGTACAGACGAAATCGAACGGCGTAGTCCCCCAGGGCCTCCTGTTCCACTCGGGAGAACTTGAATGTCTCGGTGAAGACCGGACACGGGCCCTTCTGCACGCCGGTCTTGGCCCGTTGCTTCTTGGTCGGCAGCAGGACCAGGTGGACCTGCCAGGAGATGTTTCCTGTCTGTTTGAGGGCCGGGATGTCTGTAGCAGCTGTGACGGTGACGGCCAACCACTGCTCACTGGAATCGTACTCAAAGGCGACGTCCAGCGTTCCGTATTGGGCGAGAGGCTCCGGCTCGTAGGCAGTGGGCAGCTGGAGGCCGCAGCCGTCCTGGAGACCAAGAGACGAGAAAAGTCAAGGAATATTTATGTTGGATTTCTTTTTTCCATCTCTAAGAAACTCTAATCTCAAGGTGAATGTTTTCTCCTGTGTTTCCTTGCAACAGCTTCTTGTCCCACCTAGAGGGCCTCGCCCCCTACTTTGGGAAACTGTCCTGTAGCAGGATCACTGCCCTGTTGTCCCTCTGTTTGTCTCTGTTTTGATCTATAACGTTTGGATTTAAGCCCCTCCCCTCCCGGGCCTGACCTGGACCAGGTGATAATGCAGGTGTGAGCGTTGAGCTGACCTCTGGTCCCAGCACGGCGGTGCTGTCACTGGGAATGTCCTCCTCACAGCCTTTGTTGAGGAAGCTCTCAGTGTCTTCTTCCTCACTGGCCTCACTGGACGAGCGGCGGTCGTCACTCCTCCGTGGGGGCGACGTTTTCCCAGCCCTCCGTTCTGACCTGGTGACTCGGACCCTGGAGGCCTTGTCCTGGTAGGGAGGAGGCTGGACGTCTCTCTTCATCCTCTGGATGCTGCCTTCTGGTGAGGTGAGGAGAGAGGAGGAGAGAGGAGGAGAGAGGAGGAGTAATCAGATACAGACGGCGTGATGTGAGTCCGACCAGGAGTCAAGTTCACGTCTAAACTGTGACAAAGCCACAGGCAGATCAGCTTCTCAGTCAAATCCTGCTCAGGCTTAATTAATGAGTCCTGTCACTGACTAATGTCAAGTGCTGCTGCGATGGTTCCTCCACTAATGGATGATGGATGTGAAGCTGTGATCTGGAATAAACCATAAGAGGATCATCTTCCTCTGGTGACTTTTCCCAGAACGTATTTACTGAGAGCGACCTTGGACCGCCTGACTAGGACTCATGGAACAGACAGGGTCTGAGAGACTCATATTAAGAAACTTCTCTCAGATGTGATTCCACCAATCACAGTTAAAGACAAGCTCCTCGTCCTCACCGCGGTCACTGGACGCCTCGCTGCTGTCGCCTTCCTTCTCAGAAGATGGCGTGCGTTCGTCGCTCCACGCTGAAGTCGTCTTCTTCTGCGCTGCCACCTTGTGGTCTCTGTCGTCTTCGCTGTCTGACAAAACTGCCTCTGCACAGAGACACTGTGAGTCAGTCCACAAGTTCAGCTGAAGAAACAACGAGCAGAAGAACCTCCAAACCAAAGGCTTCAGGAAAAGAAGTCTCCAAAAGGAAAAGCATTCACAAAACAAACAGAGGAAGAGGAAGAGGAAGAGTTGGCTGAAGAGCAGCATCATCATCATCATCATCACTCCATCTAACCTTGGTTTCCTTTCTTTTTCTTCTTGTTCTTCTTGGTTTTCTCCTTCTTCTTCTCTTCACTTCCTGATTTCTTCGATTTGTCCTTGGTCTCTTTCACTTTCTTATTTTCTACATTTTTCTGTTTTGCCGTTGGTGCAGCTTCATCAGGCTCCTCCTCTTCATCATCTCCTTCTCTCTCACCGCTGTTCTCCATCTCTTCCTCCGCCTCTGCCTCATCTTTGCTTTGACCAGACTCAGGTGTTGGAGGCACTCCTTCATCCTCACCTTCCTTCTCACCCTCATCTTCATTTTCACCTCCTCTGCCTTCGTCCTGTCCATCTCTCTCCTCTCTCTTCTCCCTGTCCTCCTCCTTCTCCTCCTGCTCCCCCTGAGCTCTCTGGTTCTTGGCCTCCTTCTCCATCTGTTTCTCCTTCCGTTCTTTTCTCCTTTGTTCCTTCTTTTCCTGCAGCTCCTTCTTCTCTTTCATCTTCTTCTCCTCCTCAGCCAACTCGGCTTCGGTTCTTTTGACACGCCAGCAGCCGTTTCTCCACTCCCACTCCAGCTGAGGTGAAGTCTGCTCCACCTCCGCTGCCTCGCTGGCCTGGTTGTTTGTGTTGGACTGCTCAGGGTCTCTGGACATCTGCCATAAACTGGCTATCTTCTCCTGCGGCGCGGTGGTCTGAGCGGAGCTGCTGCCACCACCGTTCTCCACGTCTTCCTCCTCTTGAACCTTGTTGATGATGGTAGTGACCTGCTCCGTCAGCTGGTCACTGACGGCGTACGTGGCATCGCTGACGGCCGTCGCCAAGTCGTCCACGCGACTGGTGACCGAGTCCAAGATGGAGGATATGTTCACAGTGGGCAGGTTCTGCTGGAAGCTCTTGAAGAAGGCCATAGCTCAGCTGGTCCACACTGGATCAATGGACGAACACACCAGAGTCTGACGAGTGTGTGTGTGTGTGTGTGTGTGTGTGTGTGTGTGTGTGTGTGTGTGTGAGAAGAAATTCTGACACGTCTGCTGTTAAAGGAACATTATCCACAATCTTTAACCAACACTCATTTCAGACAAGAGTTATTATTGTTGTTGTTAGATTATTAATTCATTAATTTAATAAACAATTAAAGTTTTCTTTAGACGACAAAAAATGTGTTGATTTATAATTAATTAGGCATCAATCCCTATTATGCATAGTGAACTATGACTACCATTCCTACATCTTCCCACAGCTTTTCATCAGGCTTCATCTCAGGCAGCTAAGACACCAGAATCAATATTTCCTGACAGTTTTCTCGACTGAAAGTCTTTACAACCAACAGCCCGTTCTTGAAGTGCGTGTCGAGTACCTGGCTGCGTGTTCTCATAACCAGTGAAGTGAGACAGATCGTCAGGACTCCCCGCTGACAGCTTGTTGCTGAGGTAAAGAAAAAACAGAGCCATCAAGGCCATGAAGGCTGCAATGGAAGACAGGACACCCAGAAGCTCAGGAGAGACTGAGAGGGAGAAGAAGGACGGACATAAAGGAGAGGAACAGGAAAAGACAGACAGACAGACAGAAAGAAAGGAAAAAAAAGAAAAGAAAATTAGACACAGACAGAAAGTGAAACTAAAGTCTTTCTGATGAAGAGGATGTGAAGCCATGGGATGAAGAAAGTGAAACCAAAGGAACAGATGAAATGAAGCTCCCTGTTTGTTAACCATCTGTGCAGTCAGCTGACTCTTCTTCTCCTGTTCAACACCAACTCCATGTCATCTACGCTGCTGTATGTGGGCCAGCTCTGCAGCTGTGCTATTTTTACAGCAGCCTCGTAGGATTCATATCTGACAAACCTGCAGTGAGACTGAAGACAAACAGCTGTGTCCACTATCCGTCCTTCATCATCATCATCATCTCTATCACTCAGTATATACTGTACAGTGTATCCACCCAGGAATAAACTCTTCCTGTATCTGCACATGTTCATGTTGTGGCGTCTCAGAATGATGATCAGTCAGCGTCAAAGACCAGTGGAAATGAATCCTAGTTTTAGTAAAACAAGGGACGACAGAGGAGAAGAATATTCCACTAAACCTCCCGACCACTGACTTGGAGGCTTTTTCACTGTTTCACCATGGCAACAGGCAGAGAGCAGCAGACTGGAGGAAAATGATCCGTTATGTTTTGAGGAAAAGTGCGAAGAGCTTTACCTTCACTTACCGATTACCTTTTCATCAAACAACTGCTCCAAATCAGCAACAACTCTACTCCGACATCAATAACTGATCTTAGAGGAGAAAAAAAAAAGTTTCCTCTGAAGACGTCCTCCCAAATTGTCCGTCCGACTCTTTTAAGATAACATCTTATCTCCAACTGCCAAAATTGACCCCTGTAGTGACAACAGCAGGCAGGTGAGGGGCGTCCACCTGAAAACGACCAGGCGTCGGCCGCGTGCTCCTGTTCAGGGTGGTGCTTCATACACAGCGCTGCTCTGTACATGTCAACGACAGCTAAATAATTCAGACACCTGGAGTAAACTGATCCCTGCGTCAAACCTACACTGGACCATGGAGTGGTGACCAGGCTTTTCTAAAGAATTAAAGCTGTCTTCATTTTCAAGAGGGAAAACCTAAGAATTTAAATAGTAGAGGGACAGATTTTATTTTCTACCTGCCATGGACACATGTGTCTTCATTTTGCACCAACTTATAAAAATAATTAAGGTGTAAAGTCTGCCTAGAGACAGATGATTGGACGTTTCCAGTATTATTCAGAATATTGCAAACATCTGTGATCTATGTGCTAAACTGTTATGATCAGTTTATCTTTGTTCTTTTACACATGTCTCATGTTTTTTGGTAAATCTTCAAGCTCCTGCTCAAACAAGGGTTGCAGGCTTGTTTAAGACGTAGGTAGGAGATGTGGGAATGTTGCTTACACATAGTCGTCAGGCAGGAAACAAAAACCTGCTGCTGAATAAATCATCAACACACAGCTGCCTGCTTTTCCTGAAGTGAACTAAAACTCGATCGCTGATTGGTCATGCATAATTCACAGGAAGATGTTCTTCATTCTATAGAAGAAAAATGTATCAAACGCTGTAACTTTAGAGGAAATTCATGGAGGACATGCAAGGATGAGAGGAAGGGGTTAAATATGTGGACACGGACCAAAGTCCAAGACAGAGAAATATGTGAAGCAGCTCTGAAATATTCATATGATGATGAGAACACTGAGGTGAAGGGGTTATGGTGGCACGGCCTTACCTCGCCGGGCACACACAAGTTCATGGACACCACAGTTTCTACCTCCACCTGGGGCAAACACACGACAAGAGTTTATAGTCACATATATACATGATATGTATATATGGAAATGTAAAAAAAAAATACAGTTCAGTGATTGGAATGACAGCAGTGATCAGTGTTTTCATAACAAGTTAGAATCTCCTCTAAGGTTTTAACAAATGACAAATACTGACACACACACACCGACTTAAGCACCAACACATTGTATTCATCCTGATTCTGAGCCTCCTTCACAGCTGTGTCAGCACTGGAGGAGAGTCGATCTGTGGGCAGTGAAGTTCTGCAACAGGAGGAAAAAAGCATTCTGGCTTCTCTAAATCTCTCTGACTGATCATCCTGGTGGTTTGTTGTCATGGTGATGAAAATGATAAAAATGTAAAGATTTATTTATCCAACATATATAAAGTAATTTTTCTAAGAATATGTCAGAACAGATTCAAAAGCCTAAATCCTAACTAATATATGGGAGTTACAGATATTGGTGTAAATGACAATTCATCCTGACGAGGCTACCAGCAGGGGGCAGTAATTGCGACATAATGCCTGCCAAACATCTTTATTGTGGATGTCCCAGTATTACAGATATATTTTCTCAGCGTTTAAGTGAACGTTTTGAAGAACTGCCATGTTGACACGTTTGCGCCAAAACAACGATGGTTTTGACGCTGTCGTCTTAACAAACCAATAGTATTTCTTCATTTGGACGCATAAGTGCAAATTATTAATGATTGATCAATCAGATCGATATTTATAATTAATGACGAGACAGTGTGTGGTTACTAGAGTCTCGCAGGTCACCCGACAACGTGTACCTATGTCCATCCGCAAAGTTATATAGTTCTCAGACTGTAACACAACACAGTCCAGTCCCATTCTGTTCTTGTTGTTTTCAATCAACGTCCCACGTGACAAACCCACATTTACACTTTCTCACGCGTCGAATATCGACCTTTTCTAATCCATGCCTGACAACCATGTCACTGGGACAACGGCAGCGCCCGGACAACAGCATCCATTCACGGCAGGTGAGAACACAGCATCCCTGCATCAGAGCATCAGCAGTCAGTCCCGTGAAGAGGCTAGTTAGCTGCTGTCCCAGCACCGGAGCACTGCGGTACTCACGGCAGGAGTCAGACTTTTATAGATTTAATAAAAATACACATATACAATCACTAAATAAACGGTATAATTCTTTAATGTGACCGATATGGCTCGTGGTAAAGTTTCCTAGCAGTCCCACAGGACACCTACAGGACAGAGTATGTACTCACCGTCTATCGCCATGATGCTCGGTGTCGGACTCTACCATCTGGGGGGCGGGGGGTGGACAGGTCCGTAAGGGAAAGGTTATGTAAGAGAAGATATCATATAATAATTAATAAACTAAATTATGTTATATAATATTAATTACGGTGGTGTAAACACAGTACAGGATGATTGGAAGAATATGGAGATAGTGGGTGATATGCAAGAGTTATACTGGTATGGACCCAACATACCGAAAGAAAAGATTGCTAACGAAAGCTAATTCCCGTATGCTTAGCATTTGTTTTTGTAGATTTAATATTGGGTTATTTTTATATCTCATATTCAATACAAATTAATATATATATATATGACTTAGAACTTGTTATATAGATAATATATTTAAATTCAACTTTGTGGAGTTTTCTTCAATACATATTTAACACATTTGTACTGAAGTTATTGTATGTTACGTAGTGTACTATTTACCACTTTTATTTCTCCTATGCTATATTATATCTATATATAATAATTTTGTGTTTAGTGTGTATTTTTTTCATATACTACACTCCGCTACTAATACTGATAATATATCGTATTATATTATTATTGCCACAACATAACATTCAAATTGCACTGTAGTTTAGTTCACTATACATAATATAAATGAAAATATAAATCATTTTATAATGATGGGAACCAGGTATTTATACGATACAATAAAATAAATCTACATTTTCTCTTTTCTTTTTTCATTATTACCAACGTTTTATTTGGACTTAGGAGGTGATGCCCGGACAGTGACGTCACAGGAAGACGACACGCCCACTGGCATTTTCTTGACAACATTTCCGCAAAGTTTACGTCTCACTTTTCTCACCGTGTTTGTTGAAGTTAAAGGTCTGAGTCAAAACACACAGGTTTTATTTATCAAGTAAAATGAGCGACATTAAACCAAACGAGTCAACGTCCGGTGGTAAAGACAGCGCGGAGGAGAAAGACTGGGCTGCGGCCAAAGCCTTCTTTGACAACCTGAAAACCAACAAGCCCAGACCAGTGAGTTCTTTTCCCATCCGTTATTTACAACAACAGTAACTTCTTCAACCTGTTGGTGTCTGACTTGGTTTTTAATTTTCCACCCAGCCCAAACCTTGCTATGCGGTGACCGTCGCCGTTTCATCCCGCACCCTCTTCAACATGGTGGAAGAGAGGAAGATCTACGAGGAGGAAGGGCTGGAGAAGTATATGAGAAATCAGATGGAGCACGAGGACGAGCCACTCAAACCTGGTGCTGCATTTCCCTTCGTGAAGGTAAAGTTAGAAAGGGAGAAGTTACAGGGCCGTCCACGGTGTTTACCTGCCGAGTACGTGCAGGGTGTGGTACCTGATTCTACTGTACATTCTTCAGTCAGTCACAGTTCTATTCAACTTTCTACAACTGTGTCTGACTTCACTGTTGTTTTTCTGTGCAATTAATGCAGCTTCATTAATGTTTGATATTATTCTGTTTGACTTTTTAGTGACTCAGTCAGACTGGGCTTTCATCAATCACACTCACTCTGTTCTGATTTACTAAGTTAACTGTTTTGGTCAATAAGATGTGTTGGCTGTTGGTCCAACCGTCCCTTTGTGTCTTTGTGATCTGATTGCTCAAAGAAGGATGTTGTAAAACTGTTGTTCTCCCTGTGCTGTAACTTCATGTTGTACATCATGACACAACACTATGGTTTTTCCTCTCCTCCTTCTTCTCTTCCTCTTTTCTCCCTCAGGCTCTGATGAACGTCAACTCTCGCCTCAGGGAACTGTACCCGGACAGTGAGGAGCTGTTTGATATCGTCTTGATGACCAACAACCACGCTGATGTTGGCGTGCGCTTAATCAACAGCATCAATCACTACGGTACAGACAAACACGCTCTGATCAGGTTCAGGAGGAGAACAGTTGGGCTTTTCACAGTAGGATTAACAAGGACAGAGAGAAGGCTTTAACAGGACAGGGTTTTTATTTTCATCTTTTCCACTTGTTTTTATTTTCTTACAGATCTGACCATTGAGAGGTTCTGCATGACAGGAGGGAAAAGTCCAATAGGTTATCTGAAGGCCTACATGACCAACCTGTACCTTTCCAAGGACCCAGAGAAGGTCACAGAGGCCATAGAGGAAGGTGACTGATGCTACTATCACTGCTGCTGATGTGTAATGTCTTTGGTCTGACTGCAGCTGAACCTTAACCTTTAAATGTCAGAGAAAACAGTCCAAATATTTTACCACATTAATCTTTACATTTCACCCTGTCTCTAGGAATTGCTGCTGCCACTATGTTCATGCCGGACACGGAGACCGTTCTCAGCGACACCCAGCTGAGGGTGGCATTTGACGGCGACGCCGTTCTGTTCTCAGACGAGTCTGAGATCATCGTGAAGCAACACGGCCTTGACACTTTCTTTGAACACGAGAAAGAATTTGTGAACAAACCTCTGGCTCAAGTGAGTTACATTTTCAAACCTGCTCACCACTCAAATATATGATTTAAGGGTTATATATATATTTAATGTACAGCAGACGGTCATTCACTGGCTCTCGTCATGGTCCTACAGGGTCCTCTTAAGTGTTTCTTGGAGGCTTTGGGAAAACTCCAGAAGAAGTTCTATGCTAAGAACGAGCGTTTGAACTGTCCCATCCGGACCTACCTGGTCACAGCCCGCAGCGCCGCCAGCTCTGGGGCTCGAGTTTTGAAGACCCTGCGTACCTGGGGCCTGGAGCTGGATGAGGCTCTCTTCCTGGCAGGGGCTCCTAAGGGGCCACTGCTGCAGAAAATCCGTCCTCACATCTACTTTGATGATCAGATGTTCCACATCGAGGGAGCCAAGGAGCTGGGAACTATATCTGCACACGTGCCATATGGAATCGGACAGAAGTATCACAGAGGGAAGCTCATCGAGAAGCCAGAAACAAAAGAATGAGACATGAGGTGATGACATGTACGAGGGTTTAATGTGTGTTTGTTCAAGAAAATGTTGGGTCTTCAGAAAAACGAGAAAAAAGGTGATGCTGTCTTGAAAGACTTATTTTAATCTAGGGTGTTTAACTGATTATTTCTATTTTTATGATGATTTACACTAAGGTGCTTTACACTACGTCAGTGACTGCTGTCTAATAGAGAAATTACTTAGTGTGTCCTACCTGATGGTGCCTTTTAACAACATATGTGCTCTTGCAAACAATCTTTTTACAAAGGTTTTTGAAAAAGGAATAGGAAGAGGGCTCAACTTAGGAAGGATAAATCCACATCTCCTCGTTCCTCCAAATAATTCTAGTGGTTTTCACTGATATTATTAGGAACATATTCTTTAGGATGGATGAGTGTCAGAGATCTGCTGCTGTTGTTTTAATATCCCACCATGTTTGCTGTTCAGCTTCATGTTGCACATTTGTTTGGGTTATGTTGGCACTTGTTCTACAGCAGGGGTCACCAACCTGGTGCCCAGGGGTTTACCCTAGGGCCCATTGGGTGTGTGGGCAAAATAACAAAAAAGGGCCAAAATGGCTAGTTTCAGGTTGGTGTCCCCTGTTCTACAGTGTGATTATAGTAAAAAGGAACATTTTTACAGGTTGCTTAAAATCTTTTCAGCTGTTAGTGCGCACAAGCAAGTTTTTCTTGTTTTGTTTTCCTCACATTTGCAGGATACTTTTTACCTTTTGCTGCTCTTACACCACAGAGCAAAATGAACACAAAAAGAGTTTATGTATTTTTCTTCTCTACACATATTGCTTGGAGTGAAAGAGTATTTTTGTCTTTGATTTGTCTACAGACTGATAATATTTCACTCCTAGTTTACATCCATTTTGCTGGTTACACTTTTATACGACTCGAGTTTATAATGATGGAGTTTTTAATAAAGTTTGTAGGAAATAAAGGACGTTTCTGACTGTATTATTGTGCTTCAACATTTAGCCGCATGATGGCGTTATTGTGTTGTATTCATACGTTACAACCCTTTAACTTATTTACACAGAACCTCATACCATTTAAGATTAGAACTTCCCGTTATTATAGAGATTTATACAAAAAAATAACAATGTTTCACTTGAAATTAGATTTTCGCGTTATTTTATGATAAATATCTTGTGTTGTAACAAGGGGCTAAAGACACAGGGTGTCGCTATTCAAATAAAGAACCGTGTCGCTATATTTGTAGTAAGAGAATAGATAAATAAACTTTCAATATTATTTTTCTGTTAGAAAGAAAGAAAACATGTTAGAAAGAAAAAGAACATGCAAATCACCAACGGTTGAACATCGGGAATAACTGGCAGTTAATGAGAAAGTCGGAAACAGCAGATTAAATAAATGTGATTTGACACTTCCGGTTGTATTTTGACAAATGACCGTTTATTTCCGGTGTGATGTGCGCCTGTTCTGCTATCTAATGTTGTTTCTTCGGTGTTTCTTTGTTGTCACCTGTTTATTCGACCCTATTATATTCATTTGTAAGTTGTTTTAACTTAATTTGTTAGTTTCTAAAAAAATGTTGTTGACGAAGGTGAAAGCGGTAAAAAGCACCGGGTCAAAAATAAAATAAAAGTAGCCCAAACAGAACGACGTGATACAACTAAGATGTGTGGTTTCAGTCTGTGGTAGTTGGTTTTACTACACAGTCTGTGTCTTTATTATTTTTTCCTCTTCCGTTGAAGGTGACTGAGTTTATCTGCTGTTGGGAGAATAAACCCAGGATATGACAGAGACTCAGACAGACGCCATTACTGTCCAACAGAGGAGTGGACACAAGATCTGAGGAAGGAGCAGAAAGTCACTGCTGTAAGTTATTGATCTTGAACACAGTTTGGATACAGACAAAGAAGCAGCAGGATTAATATTTCAAGACTTAAATCCAGATTGACTGGGTCAAACACTGGTTGTTGACAGTCAAGTTAAAATAAAGGACTGAAAGGAAATAGCATCAGTCACAACAGGTGTCAAGAATTAGGAAACGATGATTGCAGAAATGAGAGGACATTTTGACGTGTTGTTGTCTGTGACACCATTTACAAGCCATTGATGCTGAGGATGAATCTGAATAAAGTCTCAAGTCTCTGTGCGATCTGTGAAGACTGTGAAAGTGACAAAGTCTGTCCTCAACTTCAATAAAACGTTGGTTCTTTTTGGGGGAAAAGGAGAATTTATGAAGAACAACAACAGTGTTGGAGAAGAGAACCTGTTCCAGTGATGTTCACGCTCAGATACCTTTCAGTTTGTAGCGATGTCTAAATTCAGCCGAGGACATTGGAACCAATTCAGTCTCTATGGTAATAACTTTGAATATTGTTTGCTGTCTGGATCACAGGGTTTCTAGAAGATTGAGAGGTTTCTGGAATGCCAGCGCTCCGAGGGTCAGGATTTATATCCATTTTATAATGTTTTACTGTAGTCGACTCATTCATCATGTCACTGAGCATCTCCACGGCCAGACTCGGCTTTGTCAGACGGCGGTTTTGTGTGTGTGTGTGTTTTCATCCCCAAGAGCTGGGACTGACTGGCTGTTGCCATGGATACTGGGTGCTGACACCACAAGAACTGTGTAGGCTTGTTGAAGATATAATTAATAACAAACGATTAGAGGCAGAAGTAACACAGGGCTCAGGATGAGGAACCTCATCACACAGTTACTATAATTGGCAACCTTTTTTTGTGTGTTTGCTCTCGCTCACACGCACCGACTCTACAGGAAAAGTTCCAGGAAAACAACGGTGGAAACAGAACTCTCACACACTGCTGTTGCATTTATCTTCTTGACAAGCAATTTGCTCCAGATATGTTTTCTTGGTTGGTGGCCAAAAACCTGTAGGTGCAGTAGGTGTTTTCTGAGATGTAATTCATCTGCTCCTGCAGCAGCTCGCTGCCTTTCCTGCTGCGTACGTCTTAAACATTCAGTAAACATAAATTACATCAATCAATGATACTATATTTAATTAACGCCACCTCTGGTTCAGCTGGGCCACGTTGAACATCAGAGTCTGGAATCTGTCTGTGGGGAATTATTTAGTGAATCTCCTGGTTGTGACATTCTTCTAACCATTTGTTGTTAGTTTTTATTGTTGAAAAGTCATATTCTCAGAGGTTTTCTTTGGTTTATCTTTTTGAGGACGTGTTAAGTTCCTTGTTATTTCACCTGGTGAGATACTGTTGCTTAGTTTACCTATAATTCTAGTTTTGTTATTTTCCTGGAGCGAATTCTCTGAGATATACAGTACTTGATGCAGGAAATTCCGGTTGTTAGCAGAAGTGGGCCACGGTGCAGTTTTACAAACTGACCAGAGGCAAACAAAAGAAAAAGGTTATTCTTTGCATTATTGAAGACGCTGCTCAGTGATGAGTGCTTCTTTTTATAGACAAGCGTGGTATAGTAATCAGATGTATTGAGGTCAGCTGGTCCTCATCCCAGAATCAGATCCTAGGAGTCAGACTGTATCTGTGGCAGACGTACTGTACTTGGAGCTACAGACGGAGAATATTGTCACTGTTGACTGTTGTTACTGAGACAGTCGACCAGCAGAAGGCTGATCTGTGTGATGCCTGCTGAAGAAGGTAGGCTGCTTCATCCTGACTGACTCAACCGCTCGTGGCTCTGTAATTGCAGCCTGAGTGAATCTGATGCAGGCCCGACTGCGCCTCCTGCAGGGATTCCTGGAAACCTCAGCCCTCAGTGAGCTCACCCTGATTCAGTTCTGAGCGGATTGCACATTGTGGGTCTGCAGCCCCACAGGCCTGCAGCCATCGACATGTGTCCCTGCGTGAGGTGGATTAGTAATGCTTCATCGCTGCGGCGCCTCCTCGTCTTGGCTTTTCACATGGGCACCTGTGTGTCGTTATTGACAGGGTTGACAAAGACACAAGGCACAATTAGCAGGCCCCGTACTTGTGCATTCATCGACGCCGCTCTGTTATATGGAAACAGGGAGATAATAGATTCTCTTTGGCTCCTGGCAGTTAAAAAAAAATCAATCACCACTTTGACTTTTGCGTCATTTTCAACCAATTAAAACCCTTCGTTAGGAAGAATAGGCCCCCGTGAGGTTTTGCAGTCTGGTATTAAAAGCCCAGAGAGTTGTAACAAAACCAGGTCCGATCAGACACCATTCTGGATTAAAGTGGTTATAAATGTTACCCATGTTTGTTTGGACCTTTACTAAGTTAATCATTTTGTTCATTTAACGGTTGGACTGGTAACCAGCTGTGGACTCTTCTCAGTCCAGCTCAGTTAATTTTCATTGTATCTGTGCCTTGTATTCATATTTATATTCATTTACCTCCAAAATACAACATGCATATATGTATGAGGTGTTTTACATTTCCCTGCCTGTTACCGTTTGTATCAGCTATTTTATTGTTGCCATGCAGCACTGTGTTTCAACCTTGGTTTACTAAAATCTTCTCCTTTACTAAATTGGGGAATCAGGGATAAGAGGGAGGAAGCAGTCGTGCTGATTCTGTGTTTTTTAACTTTTGGGTCACCTTGGTGGTATTAATTCTGTCACACATTTATCAGTTACTAGGGTAGAAACATCTCTTCCCACGGGAGCAGAAGAAAAGTTTTTGCTCCTGCCGCCACTCTTTGCTGCATGCTGTTCCTTCAGTCACATGTGCTGTCACTGGTGGAAGCCTCACACTGGCTTCCTGTCCGGCGTGAGACTGTGTGGACAGATGGGAGAGCAGGCTCCCATCTGATGAGGAGAGTGGACTGAATAAAGCCAGAAACACGGCACCGTTGTAGCTGCAGCACAAACACTTTATCAACTGACTGAGTCGTCTGTAGCATTCACAGACACCTTTCCTGTAGAGAACACGGTCTCTGCTGCTGCGGAGACTGACCTGTGGCTCTACAAGAACCCAGGAAGAGGAGTGTGCAGCCACTGAGGATCTGGATCTGTGCGCTCAGAAGAATTCCATCCCTGAAACCATTATCTGTGTGCAGCCATGTTACTGACAGTTGCCCTCAGTCGGGGCGATAGTTTTAAATTGGCTCCCAGTCCTGCACTCTTCTTAGGATTGAAGAGAGATTATTAAAGACATTCATCATAGAGGTGAAGCCTCAGCTTCTCTGGAAATGATGGGGAAAAGGCAGAGAAATGGAGAAGAGTTCTGAAGAGAGGTGAAAAAATGTGATGTAGGGAGAAGTCTCAGCGCTGGAGGCTCGGTTCTGCTTCTTGGTAGCAGACGGGCTTGTCCCCCGGGCGTAGTGAGTGTTGGCTGGACTATAACAGCAGCAGCAGCAGCAGCCAGGGTGTGGGTCCCAGGCTTAAAAAATGCATGCACATTAGAGGCCACCCAGTCTTATGGCTAAGACTCCACATACATTGGACAGAGCACTAATGATGTCCCCGGAGACCAACGCAGTCTGGATCCTGCACGACAAGATGTACTGTAGACCATGTTATCCTTGTCTGATCCAGGCTCATTGCTCTGGGGGAAGTGAAGGTCTCACAGTCAAACATCTAATGAAACTGTAGAGGTTTGTAGTTTGAAAAGAACTCTGTGTCTTACAGGGTAGAAGAATAATAGAATAAAAAAAAAACATTAACATGTTTACTTCACTATGATGCTGGTGCTGTGGTCCAGAGTCAGTGTCTCTGTCCTCAGTCTTCACCACCTTGGAATTATGGGTCCACGTGGAGCTGGTTGGCTGCTGTGGGATTTGTGTGGCTGTGGTGGAGACTCCTGTCCCTGTTACACAGTAACTGTTAAGTGGAAGAAGTGACTCCTGTGACTTTGATGAACACCTCAATTCAAACAGCACTAATTAAAAATGAAGATTCAATTCATAAAGTCCAGAGATCAGAGTGTGGCTGTGTCTCTGGTGTGCATTCTAGATGATATAGAGCTATAATTGTGATGTCACAGCTCAGGTTTAATACAGGCAGTTGTCTCCAACCCAGGACACCTGGCTGGTGGTTCCACGTTGAGGAGACTCTGGAGGCTGGTGACAAACCTGTCATTTCCTCCACCCTCACTTTTAGCTCTGCTGATCTTTCACTCTCGTCAGAGGTGTTATCGATGCGCTTACATAACCAGCTGAATATTGATGAATCTTTGAGCTACAGTATGTCCATATGAATGCACTCCTCAGAAGGTGGAAGCTGCTTTTACACGTGGTGAGGTTCGCATGCAAAGCAGTGGGCGTTTGGATTTGAAAGTACAAAATGTGAAAACTGTGTCTAGTGAGAAGACAGCACGTAAACATATCACTCCATTAGTCCCAGTGGTTTGTGCTGAGAAGGTCAGTTCAAATGATCAATAGTCAATAGATCTGTCACCTGACAGCAGGCAGTTAAAGGCCGGGAAACTATTCCATCAAATCATGACTTGGAGGCTGCATGAAATACATCAACTGGACATTTTGAGGAATTGACGCTCGCTGTTTGTTTCTATAATGTACATCTATTTTACAGTTTTCCTAAGACATAACAATGTTTTAATCAGACGGTCAGAATAATAATTGTTGGTCTTTTTCATCTATTTGTTTACTGTTGTGGATCTGATCCTGAGGCTCATTCACAAACTTCTCCTCATTTTTCCATGGTAATCGTCCCATCCTTTGGTTGAGTTACAGCTTAAGGCAGACATCTACATGTTCTGTGATAAATGTTATGGAAACACAACCACTTCCCTGCATCATTGATGAAACGTTGCTTTAAAGAAATAGTTTGACATTTGGGGGAAAAGGTTCTTCTGCCCTTTTGCATTAAATATGTCGCTGAGACATTTAAGGTGGCGTGTGTGTAAATTTTAAAAATCTGTGCTCATTAGTGTCACTTAAATGTCAAAAACACACCTTTGTGTCTTTTAACTGACACTTGTACCAAAGCTACAGACCGTTTACGGCCAATGAGGTCGAACCGTTAGTCTTCAACTTTATAAATGTAATGTAACTGGAACTTCTCTGTGAATTACAGTAGTTTCCTGAAGAGATTGTTGCCCCAACCGTTGTCAGTTGTGTCAGTTGGTGAGTCAATAGATGTTATAAAAACTCAGTCTCTTAGTTTTGATGCAGGAACTCAGCAGATTTGAGACTGAAATCCTGGCACTAAAACATGAGTGGATGAGATTCTCAGAGGAGCTTTAACAAATAGAACAAATCAAAACTGGTGCATTAACTGTTCAGAGGAGGAGAATGATCCTAGAGGTGGAGCTACCAGGTAGGAGACTGGTGGATGCAGTGAGGGACACAATCTCTGATCATACTTAGGTGAGTTGTCTTTGTCCCAGTTCCTCTGAAGAGAGACTGTTGTTGGGCAGGATGGCAGGTCTTAGCGCTGAAGATAATAATAATTCAATATTGTTTCTGTGTTTGACCAAACATCCAACGCAGCCGGAACTTTCTCCATCAAAGTTGCTCTTTTGTGAATTCGACTTATTGATGGGATCAGTGCCATCCATTAGTAGGCAGCCATGAACTCTGGAGGATCAATCTCCCTCCATGGCCACTGACCTGGAAACAGTTAAAAGGCCTCCACGTCTGCTCTGATATCAATAGATGATCTAATTAAAGAAACACTGTGTTCAACCAGCAGAGACACTTTCTGAGCTTTAATGAAAATCCACCCTCGTTAGACGTCAAAGCACGGAGCCTTAGAGCTTCTTAAAATAACAACTGCTTTTAGTCTTTTCAGACAGATATCTGTGTCAAAACTGTACATTATAATAAATGAATAATGTGCAGCGTGTATAATTATATGCATTAAAGTTTTACTGCACAGATGCCCTTCCCTGTCATAGCAGGAGGTTCTCCTGGCACTGAAGGAGGCCATCTGTTCAGCCTAAAGAGAAACTGATCATCTCTCTTCTTCTGGGTCAGGCTCCATCCATAATGACACAGGATTTGGGGAGAACTCTGAAATTCAGGGCTGCCCAACAGACCGTGGATCATCTGCCAGTTACAACAATTAGATTAGGGAGCATTTAGGTCGGGACACTTAATGTGGACAACACTCTAGTGTTTTCACTCTCGGTGGAGACGTGTCCAACCTCAGGCCCTCATTCTGTGCAGCTATGTTTGATGGTGATGATCAGGTTTGGCAGCAGAAGCAGCTTTGTTCTTCTTTTGGTGAGTCGTCCTGCAGTCTGCCAGTTAGCAGCAGCAGCAGCAGCAGCAGCAGCGACAGTAATCATGGTGGAAGCAGCAGCAGCAGCAGCAGCAGCAGCAGTTGTGAATACAGTGGAAGTGTCCACAGCAGGAGCTCTGTCTCAGCACTAACCTGCCACCTGCAGAGCTCGACCAGGAAAAACAGCCTGAAAGAAACTGAAATCAGGGGAAAGACAGAATCCAGGGTGGTTGGTGCTTGGCCTGTGACTGGACTTCATGACAGACTTCATCTACAGTCCAATAATGTCCACCCGTGGTCAGCGAGAGGTGAACGATGGCAGGGGAGGGGCTCAAACCAGCCTCACTCTACCGTACATGTGCTGCAGGAAAGGATCGACGCCAAACTGAAGTTCTCTCAGTTCCTGGATGAGGTGACGTACAACGTGCTGGATCCAAAAACCCTTCAAGCCTTTGGGAGAGCGGCTCCCCCCTCCAGGTCCTGCACCCCATGCAGATTAGACCAGTCTGAAAAAGGAAGGATCCGAGTTGTGGCTGAGAGGAGCCCCAGGCCGGCCCGCTCCATGGCCCAGCTGCTTGAGCAGACGCCCCCTGACCTGGCACAGAAAATCTATCTGGAGACGGACATTGATGCTGTGAGGGTCAGGGATGAGCAGCAGAACTCCAGGACAAAAAGCCAAGGAGACCGGACTTCCCCGCTGGGGAGAAACATGATCCCACCTCCTCCACAGTTCAGCCAGGGGTTCAACCTGAGGAGCGGGGATCCTGCGAGGCTGGGCGACTCTTCTTACCTGAGATACCCTCACAGATCTGTCTCTCTTCCCAGGGGCATCAACATGGTGAGTGAAGACAGTTGTCCTCGTCCTGGTACTGAAGAGACTTGACTGAGGTGTTGGATCTAAGATCTGAGAAGAGAGCTCAGCTCAGCTCAGCTCAGGGGGGTTAGTGGTCTGGGACTCTGTGTTACCTCTGTTTAAGTCAAATATTCAAATTATTGTTATTATTATTTTGTCATCAAATCCTTATCAGCTGGTTTATTACAAACTGTTGGATGTTTATAGAGGGGGTGATTCTATAAAAAGAAAAATGTTGGAAACAATCTTTTCTTTTTTTTGCTCCAACCATGCAGTAGCTTTGCACCTCCTGCAGGGGGCATTTTAAATCATGGCTGTGTTGGTAAGATGGACTTTTCCAGTTCCAGTCAAGCTTTGACGACACAGCAATTGTGATGAATGAACAGATCACACAGAGAGGAAGAATTTAATGATTGACGGAGAATTTATTCTTATCAGTGTGGAGTCAGTGTCTTTGGAGGTTTTTTGTCCAACTTGTCAGTGCTGTGTTCCAGTCTGGTTGTGCAGAGAGAGACGCCGGCGTGGTGGTTCAGTGGTGCTGCTGTTGTTCAGCTCCTCTTTACACCTGGAATAACAATTGGTGAATTCCCCCAGACCTGATCCAGCCAAACGTGTCACATGCTTGAAGGCTCAATTAGCAGCAAACGCACCAGAATGTGGCGTCGTATCATTACTGCTGCTGCTGCTGCAGCTTCTCATGGACAGATTACTGTGGTGGACGCCCTGGATGTCTCTGTCTCTGTCTCTGGGTTCACACTGATGTCTCCGGGAGAGGAAGAAAAAAATGTGCGGCTGAGGAAATTTCTGAAATTGGAAACGCGTTCCATTAGTAACAAAGAAGACGGGAATGGCATTCCTTTAATTTCTTGTCTGATTAAAATTCAGTCTTTGCCGTCACCTTAGCAACTGCTTGGAAATAGGTGGGTGGTGTGGGTGCTGCAACCAGGCATGTGAGCCTGTTGGTTGGTGTTCATGGCAGAGAAGTGTGTGTTGAAAAGTTTCATGTCCTCACATGAGTCCTTGCAGTAACAAAGAGTTCTTCACAGGCTCATGACCTTCTGCTGAGCATTGACAAAGACACTAAGTCCAATTCTCTGTCCCTCCACCCTCTCTCCTCCACCCCTGGCACCCATTCATCCCTTTTTTTTGTTGATAATACATCCATATCCTGGAGAGCAAGTTCAAAAATTCTTCTGCCTCAGTCACTGTTCTGAACATTGACAGCTCTGCTCAAGTAAGGAACTGCTCAAAGGGACTTTTTTGGGTTTCCCCGACTAATGAAACATGATGATGATGCTTCGTAGATTAGGATTCTGGGAAAATATTCTCAGGTTGATCCATAATTCATGGCAGCAGCAATGAAAAAAAAACCCTATTCTTCCAAACAGCCTGGGAGTTGAGCTGTAATATTCAACAGATTGAACCACCTGTTCTCCCTCACCTCACCCCCTCCCCTCACCTCCCCCGTCTCCCCTCCATCTCCTCATCAGCACCTCCTCTTTCTCTCCAATTCAGCACCTCCACAGAGGTATCGACTGCTGCTGCCAGTGTCCCTCCTGGGGGGCTCGCCATGTATCTGCAGTCTGGCTGCAATGGAGAGTTTCTCTCCACTCTGGCTACTCACTCTCCTCACCTTCCTCCCTCCTTTACTCCCTCTCCTTCCTGCCCCTCTCTCCCTCTGTCTCTCCTTTTGCACTCGTGGCATGATTTGATGGTCTTCTTCTCACCTCAAGTGTGAGCGTGGCTGCAGACAGCAGGGCTTCAGACTGATGAGCGTTACATGGTCTTGCTCATGCACCAGGGAGGAAGAGGAGTGAGGGGTAACTGGAGGAGAGGGAGGGAGGGAGGGAGGAGAGGGAGATAAAACATAAACAAAAACAGAAGGGGAGCAGAGAGTGACTCTGCTGAATATGTATGTTGAGGTTCTTCCTCACTCTGATGAGTCGCTTCATTAATGTCCTGTCTTTCTCTTCAGGTCTCTGCTGAAGACATGAGCAGCGCAGTTGCGATCAGGTGAGCTTCTCTCTCTCTCTCTCTCTCCCTCTCTCCCTCCCTCCCCCTCTCTCCCTCTCTCTGTCCCTGTTTCTGCACATATCTCTTAGCCCTCCATCATCACACCCCCACGTTCTCCCTGTCTTCTTCCTTTAAGCTTCTTCCCTCCCACTCTTCTCTTCCTTCCTATCTTTCTCCTTCCACTCCTGCGTAGTCTCTCCCTCACTCGCTCTGTCTTCCCCCCCGGCTCTGCTGCTGATGCTGATGCTGATGCCGCTGATGCTGGAGTGGCGTGGTTGTGTTGGTGGTGGTGGCGGCAGCAGTGGGCTGGTGTGCAAGTGTTGGGGTTCCTCTCAGCTTAGTCTGGGTAAGCCAGTGCAGATAACACACAGGAAGGAGCAGAAGTGAGGGATTTCTCCAGGAGCTGGATTTTTATCTCCAGGATTCCAGGATGAAGCTCTGCGTACGGGAAAGGTATCGGTTTCTCTGTTTGCATCTCTGATTTGGGATTAAATCGCTGGCATGATTGTGCGAGTCTCCCTCTGTCTCCGTCTCACTGTCCCCCTCTCTGTCTCTCTCTCTCTCTGTGGACGAGCTGCTCTGTATGTTGTGTGGTTGCCCTCACTCTGCAGGTTCATGCTCCCTGTTCTGTTCTGTTCTGTTCTGTTCTGTTCTGTTCTGTTCTGCTAATGCAGGGCTTTTTAAGAAGCATCTCTGAGTAGTTTCTCTGAGCTCTTTTAAAAGAAAAAAATCAGGTTTTCATTTTGCAAAACCAGACACAGACCCGTGTTCAGGAAATCTCTTGGCTGGAAAATCCACTGCGGTTGTTGAAGGATCTTTTTAAATCAGCTGGTGATTTGGATCCGTTCTTGTCCAGTACTGGGTCCAGTGTCATGACGGTACTTTGAGTGTTTCCTACTTTTAGAGGTGTTTAATCCCAGGTAATCTTTTTATTTGTCTTTTTGCTTCTTCCCACCTCATTGTCCTACATTTTAATTAGCAGTTCTGCTAATGAACCCTTATTAATCTGGTTCAGATTCTTTTGTGTTGGATTACTGATGGTTTTACTGTTATTATTATAACAGATTACAGTTTAAAGCGGTTTAAGCAGCTGATGAGGGCTAATTAATCTGACACCGTGTTTGTCAAATTGAGCCGTCAGTCGTCCTCACCTCGCTGTCACAGCTTTAATTCAATTACAGAGAAGACGGGGGACGACGTGTGACTGGTCTCCTCGCTCCTTGTTTAAGAGGAGACGGGGTCACATGTCGCCTCTGCGGAGGCTGTGATGGGGTCAAACCAGTAAGAGTCCGTGTTCACGGCCCAGACTCCCCCCAACCCCACCTACGCCCCCCCACACCTTATCTCCAAGACGCCTTCCAGACCAAATGATGAAATGTCCTGAAATCACTCTGCTCTCTCTGTCTCTCCGTCTTTTCCTCTTCATCTCTGTCTTTTGTCTTTTTTGCACACGGTCCTGGATCACAGCCCTGTGGCACCAACGGCTCCAGAACTCTGTGCCCGTGGCCCGTGACCCATGTCTGGTCCTCAGAGCTTCAGACCGGGCCTCAGTCGGACCAACTGTATTAAAGTTTCTCTAAGGTCTTTGGGCAAAATCATCATTCAAATCATCACAGAACTGACAGCGGCTCCACTCTCTTGGTTCCTGTTCAAACAATAACAAGTTCTTTCTGTGCTGAGGAAACATCTACAGACATCTAAGAGGGATCGTCTTGAGTTGAAGGAGAGATTTATGGTTGGTCCTCACAGTCAGTGATGATCAGGAGGAGGAGTCATCTGAGTTTGTTGTTCAAGGTCCCACAGTTGTGTCCACTACCTTCAACAACATGGTGTTTGGTGCTTCCACCCTTGACCAGTCAGTTGTCCAGTCATGGCTGTTTGTTTCTGATGGAGTTCAGGCAGAGAATCATCTGAGGTGGTGAGGAGAGGACAGCAGTGACTCTGAGGAAGAAGTTTCAATCTGCCTGAGTGGACCCTCGTCTTTTGGACATTTTTTTTATGGATGTCCAGGCCAGTGTTGGGTGATGTGTTTTTGTCTCATATATTTGATTAATTTCAACTACATTAACTTTACATTAACTGACTATACTTCTCCTGTTATCTTAGACATAAAATCCAACACAAACTTAGGTTTAAATCCTTTTTATTGTTTTTAGGTTCATGGTGTCTTCTAGTTACAGCTGAAGTGGACCTAGTGGTCAGCAGTGGAATTGTCTCGTCCTGTGCTGAAACTGTGACGTGACGTGAAATGACAAGAAAGTCAAAGTGATGGAAAAAGATGTGTAGAAGGTCGACTCGCTCAAAATGTTACATTAACATTTAGATTCAAATCTGTCAGGGTGAGAAAGTGAGACTTTTTCAATAATAAAAAAACAGTTGACATTAGAAAACTCACCTATTTATATGATATTTATATGAAATGTCAGGATATATCAGGATGTCCACTGACAAACAACTGAATGAATGTCTCTGTCCATTCCTGCACTGACCACAGTCTCTGGAACCAGATGTTTTTCATGGTCATTGTTCTGCTGACTTTAACCAGTCTGTGTCTCCTCAGTAAACAGATACACGACTGTTCACTGACTCTCTGATCAATTTCAATTGAAAAGAAATTCTTGTAGCAAATATTGTAGATTTTATGAAAAGTCATTTGTGCCTCATATTTTTGAAAGTCAACTCATTGAAGAAATAGATTTTTATTTATATATTTTCTCCCTCCATGGCCCTTTTTTTTAAAAAAATAATCTTTTTTTCCAAAAAATCAATCTGATTTATTGGGTTGCAGTTGTTGTTTTTTCTGACGTATGTTAAATGGAGTGAAACCCCGGCCTTCAAAGCCCCACAGTCCTGTTATTAATCTGTGATCTGTTTGACCAGGAAAATGTCTGACCTTCATCTATTGAAGCGTTTGACTTTACTTTAACAATCAGAGAATCTTCCCTTCCTTATTGAGTCGTTCACCTCTGATCTGCTGCTGCACCAAGGTCACATGACCATCTAATCATCCAGACCAAGGTCTTTATTGTTGGGTTCAAGTAACAAACCCCACATTAACACTGAACTTTGTCCCCACTGAGTTCATTGGACGTATTTTCACTGTATTTATTTCTGCTGCTGCTGCTGCTGCTGCTGCTGCTGCTGCTGCTGGAGTGACACACTCGTGCCCTGTGGCAGCTCTGGAGAAACAGGATCATTTAGAAGATTTGAAGATGTGTCTTTAATCCCTAAGCAACAAGGGCATCAGAGGAAAGATTAAAGGAAAGAGAAAAACAGAGAGAGAGAGAAGTCAGCAGAGCTGGAAGAACGTTGGTCTCAGATGCAGAGGAGCCTCGTTAATGTCCTGGCTTTGTTTACCGCTGCTGCTGCTGCTGCTGCTGCTGCCGCTGCTGCTGCTGCTGCTGCTGCTGCTGCTGCTGCTGCTGCTGCTGCTGCTGCTGCTGCTGCTGCTGCTGCATTGGGTTAAATGTGGCTCTGACCTGCAGGAGATTGAATATATGGATCATAGTGTTATGGTTCAGAGAACCTACAGTCTTTGCTGTTGTTAGGGATATGTGTGAATGCAAAGTCCATACATGGAAATGGATGTGGACATAATTAATGATGAAATCTGTAGTTTTGTTGTGAAACTGTCTCCAAAAACAGCCTGACCCAAAAATGGGCTGCATCCTGCGTCCATCGCCACGGCAACGACAATCTTTAAACTTTCACAGTATTTTTTGGATCCTTGTCCAGTTGAGAGTGACTTGGTTTAAAAGAAGGAAAAACAGATAGTTTCATGCACTTTGCTTTGATTGACCTAAAGTATCAGATTGTTACGACTGAACTCTGGCCGACGACTTTTCACATGGTCTCGACACGACCCGGGAAACATCTTCTGTGGTAGTTCTGGTCAGTAGAACTTTTTTCCTTGTTGTGGTGGAGTTCTGTACGGTTCTGTCTCTGCTCACAGGTTCCTGTGGTGAGAACCTGTGAGTCCTGGGAGCTCCATGGTTGAAACAGAGAAGATCCTGCACATTTGCAGAGGAGGCTTCTTTGTTGTGTCTAATCACTACCTGTCCAACTCAGCTCCACTCCACTAACAACATGCAGTGCGATGGTGTGGGCGCTCTGCTCCACGTGCACGCCACACTGCTGAGTGTGATGTCTTCGTACAGGTTCTGCTTTTCACCTTTGAAGAGCTGTGTTTTTAACCCTGGGTGGAGCAGGTTTGAGTTCTTAATTTCATTGGTGCATGGTGGACAGGATGTCCTGACAGCAGAGACAGTCCAATCTAATGGTGTCTGTGTTTTATATGGTCACATGTTGAGTATTGATGTCAAAGAAAGGAATAATATTTGTCTCTTTAAGCTGTTCTATAATTATTATAATTCAGCAGTGTTGACTGGAACAGGAGGAACATTATGAGGCCCTGATGGTTCCAATAATTTTTACTTTTGGTGACAAAAAGCATTTTTTCAGCCAAATCATTAAGGATGTGCAAAACACTCTTGGTCTGTGAGAGAACATTTCATCAGCCAGGATTTGAGGAGCAAAGTTTCCATGAGACAGAGAGAAGATCCAGACTGTCAGGGGTTTGAGACTGATTTTGGTGACAGTGTCTGTGATTGGCACCAGACGACAGTGGAGCAGACTCAGAATACAACCAGGGAGGGAATGAACTTCCACTCTGATAATGTGATGTTCAGCAGACACTTGGAACCACCTGCATTTCTGGACAGTTTCAGCTCTTATTGTCCTCATTTTCTGTCGTCTTTGGCAGTAGAAGTTCTTTGACATCAGGTACATGATACTGGTAGTGAAAACACAGAACAGGATTCTTAATGTGCAGCATCATGGTTGTGGAGACATGACAGTTCTGATAAACTGGCAGATTCCTACTGCTTCACTCACCCTGGACTGATGGTTTTCTGCACATAAGGATGTAACCTGACAGGACACCAGACCAGACACTACATTATTACATTATGACACAGACAACTGCACGTTTCTAGCACCTCAGCTGGTTGAATGATGAACAGCAGCTTGTGTTGATGTGAAAGCTGTGTTTTGTGGAAACTCTACATCGGTGTAGACTGAGACTCCAGTGGAAACAGAGAACATCTGTATGTGAACGTCAACGTTCAACCAATAATTTCAGCCTCTGTTCTGAATGTTAATCCACTGGGCAGACTCGCTTCCATGACTCCTATCTCTGCTGCTGCTGCTGCTGCTGGATGAGTCAGCCGCTCGGATTCCCCTACTCTGACGCTAAGGTCTGGGCCTGTGATAAGGGGCTTTTCCTGAGAGGCAATGTATCTGCAGGATGGATGCATTCAGTGAGGCAGAAAGGTAGAAATGAATAGAGAGCGCGAGAGACAGAGAGAGAGGAGGCAGAGAAGGAAAGAGGAAGACCAAAGAATAACAGCATTTTTCTGCAGGAAAATAAATCACACCCACTCTCTCTGCAGTATTTGGCAATTCTCCCTCTTTTATATAAATGTCCCTGCACTTGTTGACTCTCTTTGCTCTTCTCTCGCCCCAAATTCCAAGCCTTGACTTGCTCTCCTTCTCTAATGCACTAAGTTCTCCTGAAACGCCAGTGTGGCATGAGTGGGTGGCAGACAGCGCCATCTGAAACAAGAAGGAAACCTGACTGTGGTTTTGCTGCAGTGAGAGAATCGGCTGAAGGAGAGCGGAGCCAGTGAATGAGCGTAGAGGGAGTGAGTGGCTGTGGAGCAGATGTGTCACTAACAGCTGTCCTTTCCTTGACTTTTATGGCAGATTGATGCTTTATTTCAGCTCAGGGAGACGGGGACTGAATGGGCATCGCTCAGAACTCACACACACTCACACACACTCACACACTCAATAAATGAGTTCCATGTTGTCACATCCAGATAGTTAAGGACTTCACACAATATTTTTTGGAAAAAAAATCCAAGTAGATGTGGCATGACTCAGAGGAAAGCAGCTGGACTGAGGTGATGAGCTGTCACCATCTGGAGGAGCTCACGTCTCCCTGCCTCCTCCTCACCAGGGTCATAAATCACCTCACATCCACCAGGTGTCAGCAAATCAACACAGCTCTCTTTATCTCTGCACACATATATGTACAGTATATATGTGTTTGTGTACATTTGGAGAAAAACTTAAATTAAACTTTAAACTTTACGCTAAAAGATGTTTATGTATTGCCTCAGAAAACACATGACCACGACCCACCAGTTGAGAACCACTGCTCAAGCAGATGTGATGCTTCACTGACGCTCCAGTGTCGGGATCAGAGGAGCTTTCACCATATTTTGACGTCCTGTCTTATCTAACGATCCGCACCGTTTGTCTCTGAGCTGCTGGACACAACGGAGCAGAACCGTTGTACCCATCATGCACTGCTCTGGCACGGCTGTGTCGTATCATGGGTCTTATGTTGAATACATGCATATAAATGCAGACAGACCAACTGTCAGGGTGTTTGGACTTGGTGTTAGTCTTGGTTTCTCAGCGATGCTCCTCATATTTGGGTGAAAGAAAAAGAAAAATCCAGATGTTAAAGATCTAATCAGGCAGTAGCTGCAGTCTGAGGGACTGAGACCAAGACTTGACATTTACCACAGACGTCTGATCATTTCAACTTCAACTGTTCCTGGGCAGGAAGAAGGAAGCACCAGTGTGACATTTTAGTGAACAAGGACAAAACAAAACCAGTGTTAAAGTCTTACTGCTGCTTCAGCTCCTCTGTTTTAACTCCTGCTGTTCTGCTGGACTTGTGTAACTGTGGGTCTGTCTGTCTGTTTGCTTTGTTTCCCAGGATCAGAACCCTCTCAGCTCTCAGCCCCCCCCAGCCCAGCCTTAGTCCACCTCCCTTGGGAAACTAACACGCATGCCGGCATTGTGTGATCCACCTAGAAACACATGAGAGGGAAGGAACACAGACAAACCATGAAAAAGATATACATTGGCAAAACTGCCTTAAAAGTTCCCCGAAACGGTGGCAAACACCCCAAAAAGAGGTAAGAGCGCCCCCGTCAGACGCCCTCTTTACACCCGTGCATTTTTTTTCACCCGTTTGTCTGTCTGTCCATCCGTCCGCCCACGCGGTGTCCCCTGTCGCCGTTCATTGGTGCTAAACCCACCTCTGCGTGCCCAGGAGCCACGCAGCCTCGTCATCTCATTTCATCTCTGTGGAATAAAAGCACTCATTACTGTAGTCTGAGTCAGACGCTGCCGTGGAGCAGGTCACTAATGGAGGCGTTTCATCCCTGGAGCTACTCCACGTAAAAACCTCAACCTCCATCAAAAAACAAACAACCTGGACTCCACTGCTGATGTCTCCCAATCAGAGGGAATCAGGAGGTGAGGGAGCGTAGGACGTAGGGGAATGTTGGGTGAAATGGTGGAGCTGGGGTGGAGTCGGGGACAGTGTGTGTGTAAACGCTGGTTAAACGCCTCATCATTGGAAGATGTTTGTTTGTTTGTTTGTTTGTGGACTCAGAGAGTGGACATGGATGTGAGTGTGGAGCTGAGGACAGATTCTTTAATTGGTTGAGTGAAACATAACAGTGAAGACCCATTATTTCCACTTGGGGGCAGCAACAAGGCAAAATATGAAGTAATGCTTTTAGAAAACCACAGAAATCAGACCAGTGTGATCTCAGGTCTGTGATTGGACCAGAGCAGGTCTCCTCCTGAGACACAAGGACATGATGGTGTTGAATGTTGTGACCATGGGACAACATGACTGGAGGCTCAGAACCTCAGGATTTCAGATATTTGTTGAGCAGCAAACATGAGTGAGACCTTTATTGATGCTAAGGTGAGTTTCAGATGTTAGTATGAGGTTCACACTGACCTGGGACAAAGACCAGCATCAGATCATCACTGAGGCTGGTCTTTGTCTTTGGCAGGACTTTTTCTTTCCTCTGTGTCTGTGAAAAGATGGACCTGGACCTACCAGGTGTGGTACCAGGTCCAGGGCTAGATCTTTAAATGTGACTCCTTAGAGAGAGAGAGATGGAACTTTATTAAATCATCATCATCAGCAGCAGCAGCAGCAGCACTGACCTCTCTTCTCTCTGTTCTAAATCCATCCACCTGTGGAAGTGTTGAAGCACATCTGTCTGTTGGCAGCTGTGACATCACACTGCGCTGTGTTCTATTATTAATTACATGTGGCTCCCCCTTCTGTCAGCTTTGAAAACCTGCTGTGAAAAATCTCTGGGTCCGAGGAGAAAGAACTAACGTTAAAGATGTTCTGTGGAAGGAAGGAAACGACTGAGCTCATGGTTTATATCATATTTTAGTTAAATATTCTCAGATGACCTGAGATGACCCCACCCCTGGTGCTGCTGGAGCTGCAATCAGATTAAGTGAAGAGACAAAAGTGTCAGGATCCCATGTCCACTGCAGGTTGTCTGGCCTCAGATGGAGTCATTACCCTCCTCCCTCGTTCATCCGTCCGTCAACACCCGCTCCATTAAGCTCGGCCGCGTTGCACAGATACATGACGGAGGCAGACATTTCCTCTTCCTCCGCTCACACTTGGCCTTTTATTAGACAGAAGCCCAGGTAATGCACAGGCTCTAAAAATAGTGGTCATGGTGGCGTCTGACCGTTTGTTTGGCTGAATGTGATCCTTCACAGTCCATTCATCTGATGTATTAGACTTCATTGGCTCATATTTCATCACAGATTACAGCGGCCCTTCTTTTTCCGCTCGTCCAATCACAGCACTGATTGGGTTCCTGTGCACCGAGTGGCCGGGCTTTAATACTGGAGGGACTGAAAAAAAGGAAAAACAAATTGGTGTCCGAGGATGTAATGACTCACGGACGTCCTCCTGTCCTCGCCCGGGTTCTTAATTACAGACCTGTGCTGTGGCCTCATGTTTTCCTCACACCAAGCACTTTTTCATGTAACTTTTCTGCTTTCATGCTCCTGTCATCATCTCCTCATCATCACTGCTGCATGGCCATTCAGGGCTGCATTAAAGAGATAGATGATGGAGGATGAAGGTCCAGACTCTTTGTCGTCTCCATTACCTGTGCTCTCCCTGTGTGTCTGCGTGCAGCTCGTTGCTGGAGCAGAAGGAAGATTTGCGGAAGAGGCTTTCCTACACCACCCACAAGCTGGAGCTGCTGCAGGGAGAGTTCGACTCCACGCGGCAGTACCTGGAGACGGAGCTGCGTCGAGCTCAGGAGGAGTTGGACAAGTTCACGGATAAACTGCGCAGGTAGGAGGAGAAAAGCCCCGGCAGCCCGTGGGAACAGGACGGGTTTACACTGAGGACAAATTAGGTGTGAAACAGATGCCAGATGCAGTACCACTGCTGTCCACCAGGGATTAAGCTTTTAAGTAAATCAAGTTTCACCACAGTTTTTTTTTGCTCCTTCCCTCACCGCGTTGGTTAGTCAGGGATTTTATGGTCATTTTTCTTTCAAAAAACAATCAGTTTTCCTTTGTTTCCTTGGCAACAGGCGGGTGAGGGGGGGACAGTGGAGGGGGCTCAGGGGACAGAGTGGTGGAAAAACTGTTGAGTCCAGAAGTTCCTACAACAGTTCCTTCCGCTGTAGTTTTACTACAGGACACACAAACACAAACCCTGTGGTTTCATTCAATAAACTACAGTCGACCCAGGTGAGTGAGAGGTCAACAAACAGAACCAGGACCAGGACCAGGTCTGGTCTCTGTTCTGCTGAGACAGCTGCTTTTTATCTGCCACACTTTACACTTACTGTGGAGTGTGTGTGTGTGTGTGTGTGTGTGTGTGTGTGTGTGTGTGTGTGTACAGGCTGTTATCTGTGGCTGACGCTGTCACTTTGTTGTGTTGTTCAGAATACAGAGCAGCTACTCAGCTCTGCAGAGGATCAACCAAGATCTGGAGGAGAAGATCCACCGGAATGTGAGTCTCAGCCATTACTGTGTGTGTGAACATGGAACGTGCCCATCCATCCATCCTTATGTCCATCCATCCATCCATCCATCCATCCATCCATCCATCCTTATGTCCATCCGTCCATCCATCCTTACATCCATCCATCCATCCTTATGTCCATCCATCCTTATGTCCATCCATCCTTATGTCCATCCATCACTACTGAAATTCCCAACAGTCAGTTCTAAGTTTCTAATCCACATCATCCTCTCAGCTGTTTTTGGACAATGGGAAGAAATTGCAGGAGCAGGAGGTTGGACAGAGGTTCATGAATCCTGTCTTCTGTCTTGGGGAAGTTTATCGTAGGACATTAGTGTTAGTTAATATTGGGCGAAGGGGAGAAATATTTGGTCCAGTGTTGACTATATGTTCAGAATAAAGTGCGTCTGTTTGTGGGTCACTGAAGAATGAGGAGAAGCCTGTAGCCTGGGTGGTGTTGAGGAGCAGAGATGGTGGAGAGCGTTTGAAGAACCCATTTGAATATGAATGCCCCGCTGCTGGTACCACTGACGTTAATTATGGCCTATTACAATTGGCTGTCCTCCTCCCAACGGCAGAGCGATAGCAAAGCCTTTGTTGCACAGTGCACCACAACCTCACTTCATTTGTCAGCCACGCATTCGCCGGCACAGAGATACAATTAAGCCGCGCGGCCGAGAACACGAGAGCCTGACCGTCAGGTGTCTCTGCAGATGAATAGACGCTAAAAATGTTCAGGAGACGACGAGCGCTGGAGGCCGCGGGCAACAGGAGACACAGACTGAGCCACAGTCCAGGAGAATAAAATGGTCTTTTTTTTTTTTTTATGTATTTTCCCAACAATAGGCAACAGGTATTTCATAATAAAGTGTTTCTCATTTGCTCTTATTGATTGGAGGCCTGTATTCTTCCCTGGGGGGTGAGGGTGGTGCTGAGTAAGTGTCTTCTGGAGTGAAGCTCGTTCACTCCAGAAGTGGCTCAGAATCATGTGACCCCTGGGCCACACACACCTGTACAGGATGGAGTTAGAAGACTGAGAAACACGGAGATGAACCTTCACTGTCACTTTGACCAAAAACGACCAACATCAGAGGTCTGAAGATGACCTGCAGGGGACACAACGCTAAGACTGTCAAATCAAACCCTGGGATTTACAGGAGACCAGGACGTGATCTGAGATGAAATGATGTCTGATGTTGTGAATGGAGCCCAGGGCCACTCCATGTTCTAGTGGCTTGGTTTTAGAATTTCAGGACGGTTGCATCAGCATTAAAATGTCCCACATCTCTCCAGTCTTTCTGAGACAGTGTCTGTGTCGTCTTCCATTCATGGAATTTCTTACTTTGTCCTTATTTAGCATCTGCTCTGTGGCATAAAGAGAAAACCACACAGGTGGATGAAGTCTAAAGCGTCCATTTTGTCCTCAGTCCCAGCACCACGATGACGAGAAGCGAGCTTTGAGCAGAGAGATCATCGTCCTCAACAACCGTCTGATGGAGGCCAAGCTCACCATCGAGAAGCTGCAGGAGGACAACGTGAGTTCACGCAAGAAAAACATTGGACAATGAACAATCTTTTCACAGATGAAAATCAAATTCATGCTGAATGTTCCATGTGTTACAGACACATCTTTATTTCGTTTTTTTTTTTAAAGTGAAGGTTTTTCCTCTGTCTTTGCAGGAACTTTACAGAAAGGACTGTAATCTGGCCGCTCAGCTCCTCCAGTGCAACAAGTCTCTGTACAGAGCCGAGCTCTCAGAGGTGAGATGTTCCTCTTCAAACTTCTTCTTAGTTTTTCTTCTGTTTGTGTCATATTCATGGTTCAATTTGATCCGTTGAACTTGAAAACACCTCACAAAGGTCACATCTACAGAGTCTAAGAACCAGCGGCGCCGCGGGCCATTCTCCAAACCTAAAACATCACATCCGGGAAAACAAAAACCACTGCTGCAGAATCTAGACTGTAGGAGACTAATGTTTTCAAACAGCTGTGGGGCAAAGAAAAAGAGTCAGCGAGAGGTGTTTCCTCAGCAACGCTGAGCTGCGAGATAATTCAGCCTTCAGTGATGTCACACCACGTGGGAAATGAATAATTACTTATTTTCAGTAGCAGTGATACGTAAAGGTCACTTGGTGTTGGTTTCTTTTCCTGTGAATGGCGAAGAGTAAGAGACGACACCCGGTGGTTGTTGATACGTCTGATTGACAGGGAAGTGATGTGGAAATTACAGACGGTCAAATAACCGGGAACAGCAGAAGGAGCGGAATGTTCTGGATCTGTGGAGCCGTACACCCCTGAATGTAGAAGGTTGTAGATATTTTGTAGTTACTCTAAATTCACTAGTTCACCTTAGAACACCTCAGGACCAGGCAGGCTGCCCATAAACCTGCCTGCCTGAAACCAGGAAGGAGCAGTTTGACTCTGATGCAGCTTTAGGACACGCCCCCTTGGTGCTGCTGGAGCCTCAGACACCTAATAATGAAGATGTGGACTTTAAAATGGTCCACGACCCCTACTTTTGGAACCTGACTTTAGTTGAATGCAGAGTGAAGGAACTGAAATGGTGTTTACTCAGAGCGATGACCTTTATGTTGGCCTATTGATGGACACTGGCACCACTTCCTCCCAGCCCCCGGGCGGCGCTGCTCGTCCACGTGACAGCAGCAGGTTGTAACGCTGACGTGTGTCCACAAGGTTAAAACTCGGCCCCCACAGCGGAAATATCAATTCAACCCACAGCTTGTTGCGTCAGAGACGTTAAGCGTGCATTAAGAGCACGAGGTCATGTGACTCTACGTATATTCAGTGTATGGACGCGGCGTGCTGCTGTCCTGTGGGCGCAGGCCAATCGAAGTCATATTGACGAGCGGTGGTGCAGCGGTGTTTTGACTCTTCACGCTTTTGTTTTGTTGCAGAATGTTTTTACGTTGTTTTGTGGATCTTTTCTAAAGTCGTGTTGAAACTCACTGTTGTCTTTTTTTTTAGTGGACATTAATTAAACTGCAATTAAGTTTGAGTCCAAGTTTCAATGTTATGATCAGCTGTATTTGCATCCTGTCTGCGTTTCACTTATAATTATCCTGGGTCTCGTTGCCAATTAGTAGCAACTGACTAGATCCTGGATGATGAGGTGCTGCAGCCTGTTGCTATGGAGAAGCACTGATAGTGAGGGTTTTTTTCCTCTTTTATTGAGAAATGCTCTGAATAGAACAGTGTCTTCTTTTTGACATGTAAGGTGACTCATTTCTTCATCCTCACCATTATTCTGTTCTTCTTTGTTAAGAATATTTCTCCGAAAAACTATATTTGACCGTCCTCCCAAACGCAGACATCAGTCACCAGGGACACATGGGCACAAACCAGAACTTTCCTCAGGCTCCTCCTCTTCACACACTCTTACATTTACACTAAAGCAGAGGCTTTTATCCAAAGTGTCTGACAAGAACAGGAGGAAGATGTCCTCAGGGATGTCCTCCTGAGGCAGGCGTGCTAACCGCTACACAATATGGTTATATTCCGACACACACACTTTGATCATTTTCATGACCAAACACATGCAGGACATTTCACAGCAGGTTCTACCCTGAATACAGAATATTCTCAGGTTACTCACTGACATTTCTTTTTCCTGCCCTTTAACATTCCAGCTGCCTGCTGACTTTCAGGAGCGACTGACCATGCATATGGAGGAGTCTCCTCTCTGTCACACCTTCCCAGACTCTGTCCCGGCCTCTCTCATTGCCAAAGTGCTGGAAAAACAGGACGACGGCTGCAGCAGCAGTCAGGCCTCCCGCTCTCCCAGCCCCCAAGCCCAGGACCACGCTTTTATTTTAGAGACCCTGGCTGCAGGTGAACGCCTGGGTCTGAGGGCGGCTTATAAATCGGACTTGTACGCCAGCGACACGGCCCTGTACTGCCCCGATGATCGACACCGCGAGCGAAGGCCCAGTATGGACCTTCATGGGCAGAGGAAGCTGCTTTACGGACCCCAGAACTCCACCGACAGCACCCCAGAGGAGGGCTCCGTCGGCCTCAGGGCTGGATTCTCCCAGGAGCACTTCACCAAGTTCCCACCTGCACTAGATGTAGGATCCAGCTCCTACTCCAGTTTCAGTGGAGTGGGTTCTGAGGACAAAGGGAACGGGCCCCCCAGCAGCGTGGCCTCGTCCCCTCACCATCATTCCCTCTACATGGAGTGGAGAGACGCGGGAGACTACGAGAGGAAGAGTGACTCGTCCTGGGAGAGGGACAGTCCCAGGGGCTTTGCTAATGCTCATCCATTCCAGCAGGTGGAGCTGAGCCACCACCACCAGAACGGAAGCTCGCCGGTCTACAGCCGAACCATGTCGTCCTGCTTCAGCGAGCCCTACGAGCCGCTGCCCCCGTCCTCATCACCGAGCGTGGCCTACGGAGACAGCCGTCGAGGCAGCACCTTGGCCCCCGAGGAGGAAGAACTGGTGGGACGATGGAGACAACTCAGTGTGGAGGATCTGAGCGCCCACAACTTCCGCAGTCCTGGTCGGGCTTCACCTTACAGCTTCTCGGAGCAGCACTTCTCCGTCAGGCCGGCTAAGATCCGACTGGGTCCACTCTACAGCAGCTTCCAGGAGGGAGCCGACTACTACCACCAGGAGGTGGCGGCCATGGACCCGGTGTGGGTGGCCGCCAGTCCCAGCCCCGAATGCAGCCCAGGGATGCGTCAAGCACACGGCCAGGCCCTGCTCTACCGAGGGGAGGACGGCCAGGAGTCGGAGCACAGCCTCTACCACTCAGGAAGCTCCAAAGACAGAGAAGGAAACGTGGCGGCCGGTGGTCAGGGCACGGACTACGTGGACCCCAGCCCCAACAGCTCCACCGAATCCCTCCACCAGAGGTCCATGGAGATGGCTGCTGAGCTGCAGCATTACCAGGTGGAGATGCACAGCCTGCCAGCACAGGTCAGTCAGTCGCCGCCGCCGCCGGCTCCACCGCCTCCTCCGCCCTACAACCAAAAATTTGGCTCCTTGGGTCTCACCAGGAAGGACAGCCTGACCAAGGCCCAGCTTTACGGAACTCTTCTGAACTGATCGACCTTCCAATCATGTTTCGTCTTTCAACCGATGTTAGGGATGAAAAGAGCCGTGGAGCCACCAGCTGCGCCTTCTGTGAGCACGGCCCGAATCTGGCAGGAAGATGCTTGAACGTAGGCCAGGAGTGAAATTATTCAGCATCATCCACCAGAGGATTTTTAAAGAGGTTGGCAGAACTTCACACCACAGTCAGTCGGTCAGTCAGTCAGTCAGTCAGAAGGTCATGGTCGGAGCTGGACGTGAGGAGAAGGAGCTCCAGCAGCCCTCGACTTTCTATTGTATTTACCTTCCTAATGTATAATTATATACTTGTAACTACAAATTTGCGTGATATATTTTGTATGTGAACGTTGGCCAGAATTTCACCCAAAACAATCAAGAAGAAAAGGAAGTAATAATAATAATAATAATAATCCTGATAGGTGTATATACATTTACAACTGCCAGCTATATATTTGGAAAATCAGAGGGTCAAAGAAGTCAATGTTTTATATATATACACGTATATATTTATACATGTGTATACACACACACACACACACACACACACGTATACATAGAGTGTATACGTATCCATATGTAGTGTATAAACATGTATAGAGTTGAAGGGTTTGGAAACAGATGAGTTTGAGTCTTGACTTTTCAATCGATTGTGACGAACGTGATGATTTGTATGAAATGTGAAAACCTTAGTGAAGCGACAGACAAACAAACTTTGTTTCTTCTTCTGTTGATGGAGTTTAACTATATCGATGGCTGTGTTCTATTATTATTGATGGGACGTTTTCAGGTCTGTCTAAACCCTCAGTAATATTTCAGTTATTATATTCCAATTATAGGTTTTTCTTTCCTGCCCCCGTTCTACCTCAGGTTCCGATGCCCACTCCCCGTTTTACCACCGTAACCTTGTTTCTTTGACTAGGCTGCATGGTTATATACATTTTGGTTGTTTTGTTGACTAAATAAAGCACAAACGTGGTTCCTGTCTGTTCTGATGAGGAAGTTCATTCACCAAACTGTAGCAGCAGTCAGATGTGGGCGGTGCATTCACACCTGCATTCACACCAACTGTGTGATGAGTGAAGCTGTAGTGTTAAGAAGCTGGTGCAGCAGCAGCAACACTGACCCCACCTCCACCTCCACCTCCACCTCCACCTCCACCTCCAGTTGTTCACAGACTCCAAAACCATGGATTGGGTTTAAAGACATTTTAATACATGATGCTTTTATCACAATCTTCCTCATTTAAACAGTTATTTTGGTAAAGTTTAAAAACCTCATGGTGAGCTCTTACTGAGGGACATTTGTTTTACAGGCACATACTTCCATTTTACACCTCCAGTCCCTGTGCTCTGTGCTCTGGTTCCAGCACATTTGTTCAGTCAAACTTAATTGTTTAAAGTTAACGGGCACATTATTTCAGCGCATTATTGAATTTATCGCAGATGTGGCAAATGGTCTCCTCGTGAGCCATCAGAGTCTCGGAGGGTGCTGGGATTTAATCATCTTTTCTTTCCAAGAACACGCGCACAAATCCTGGGAAAATCCAGACTCGGAGCAGGACTGTGCTCAGTCAGTGAGTCCGACCATCCTGCTGCTCATGTCCCACAGCTTCTTGGCAGCTTCTTCATCTGTAGCCTTGGCCATCAGCTCCTCTTCTTTGCAGTTGGCAAAACATTTCCCAGACACCCCCTCCACCTCTGGGGAGCAGGCCAGATAGAGCGGAGTCTGAGCTCCTTCCAGAGGACTCTTAAAAAAGACAGTTGATGCCAGGTGGAACAGCGGTTTGGCCAGGAAAGGGATTTGAACGTGCCGTCCCAGGTTGGTCTTGACGATGCCCGGTGTGAGCGCGTTGACCGTGACCCCGGTGCCCTCCAGCCGCTGTGACAGCTCCAGTGTGAACAGCAGGTTGGCCAGTTTGCTCTGACTGTAGCAGAAGGCCTTGTCGTAGTTAGTCTCGCTGTTCAGGTCGTCAAAGTTGATGTGACCGTACTTGTACAGCTTGGAGGAGACCACAACGATGCGACTAGGAGCTGACCTCTTCAGGAGATCCAGGAGGAGGTGAGTGAGGAGGAAGTGACCGAGGTGATTTACACCCAGCTGCTGTTCAAAACCTTCCTCTGTTTTCACATAGGGACACTGGTAGATGCCGGCGTTGTTGACCAGTACATCCACCTTGGACTCTTCCTAATAGATGATAAATAATAACAATCATTTAAAAAAAATCATTCACATGAAGCTCGAGGAAAAAAAATAAATATAATTTATGTATATGTATATATATGTTTTCTTTCGAAGAAGTTGTCATTGGGAGACACCTACTGGTAGAAAGAGGTAACTGCCCTTTAAATAAATAGAAGAGAACTTCACTGTATCTAGAACAAAGAATACATATTGATGAAGTGTGAATGATTGTATTACATATGTTATATAACATGCTGGTTTATATAATTTAATGGATATACCAGATAAGCAGGCTAATTATAACCAATATTCAATATTTTATAATTTTCTGTCACAGTAAATCAGTATTTCGCCGCCATAATGTGGGAATATACGATTAAAATGACTGAAGACAACGTACGAGGAAAGTGAAATGATCCGAAATAAACCGACCTTATTAATCTCATCACAGAACCTTCTAACGGATGTGAGCGACGCCAGGTCCAGGTGTTTGATCACCATCTCTCCCCGCTCTGTACCCGCCTGACCCTGGATTTCCTTCACCGCCTCCTCTGCGCTCTTTGGGTCTCTACATGCCATGATGACCCGGGCCTGGAGCTTCACCAACTCCCCGGTCAGCGCTTTCCCAATCCCGCTGTTCGCCCCGGTCACAATGATCGTCTTTCCTCGCATAGTGTCGCCAGCGAACTGGAGCAACTGCATTGTTTTCTTGGCAGGAAACAAACGACGCATAAGGAAATAAACTCCTCCACCGACGACAGCGGCCACAAGCACCGCTGTGGCCATGGACGATGACCGCAGCCCCGGGTCAGCAGAAGTCGCTGGGAATGATATTGGGCTAGAGAGCTCGATCTGGGTTACAGGGAAGTACTGTATGTCAACAATACATACGACCCGGAAGTGATTATGGTGCAGCCTTATCCGACTCAACAGTTGTTTTTTTCAAATTCGTTTTATTAAATTATATATAGCTGTATTATTTTATAACTAAACGAATATTTTACTTCAATGTACAGAAAAAATATTTTTAAAAAATCACAATTTAGTGGCAACATTAAAATTTCACCAAGATAAGCTAAACATGGCGTCAAGTATTGCTTCCGGTGCATTTTCGTGACACTAGAATAATAACGGAACACAATTATTTCATTCTATAAATGTATTTTAAGTTGAACACGTTTATTGTTGATTAAAACATCCGAGGGATATTTTTGGAAATTGAAACATTTACTTAGAACGTCAAGTATGTGTAGCATTAAAACTATTTAGTCTTAAATAAACCCGTTTCGAAGAGTTTTTTGCGTCGTATTAAAGTAAAATGTAATCCGTATTTCCAAAGATTTGTTCAGAAATACATTTATATTTACAACGTACATTGGCATGCACTACGACTCTCTTTAAATGTAAATGTAATAGATATGTATTACCCACAAGGGGGAGCCAAATAAAAACGTGAGGTTGAAAAAACAATCTTTAAAAAAAAGACTGTTAAATAATGTAAATTTAATTACTTTTATATAAAAAAGGTTTCATCTTGTTGTTGCCTTTTGTGGGTAATAACAGTAATAACAGCACCACATAGAAATTTCCAGGACTTTGAGTGTTAATCGTTATTATTCTTTTGTTTCTCTTAGTTTTTATGAGGTCCTCATTGCTTATTTATCATATTTTGTCAGGGTGAACGTTTAATGTCTATCTGCCTGTATTACTGTGATTTACTAGGAAGTCATTAATTATTTACAAGTCTAAAACTGCTTCTTTGAACAGATTGGTCTCAGAGAAACAGTTGGCTCATTACTTAACTTCCTCTTTGCTCACAGTGTCTCCACTTTGGTAAGACCTCCCATGTTTTCTGGGTTTCCTTTAGTTCCTGTTACTTGATGAGACACAATGTTAGAGTGGAGCGGAGGACACAGACTGTCTCTGCAGAAATGTGATTGGTTTTCAATAGTTTTTATATGGAAGCTTTGAACATTGGCTCCTGAGTTAATTTCTGCCAGATCTAGTTGTCGACAGACAGACAGACAGACATGTGTGTCTTCAGGGTCATGTGTCTCTTCACCTTCATCGTCTCCGGTTTTAAAGGTAAGTTTTACTTTCATATCTACTGGGAAATTCAGAAATATTTTAGACAGAAAAGAAGAAAAGAAAAATCACATTTGATTTGAAATCCCTGTCTAAATATTTGTTTTGTTTGCTGTGGTAATATTCAGAGAAGTGAGTTTAAAAAGTGTATTGACCGTTTTTTATTTTATTGAAATACAATGTTGATATTTTCCTCACCAGGACTCATTCAGCTGTTATTTCACTTATTTCGTATTGTTTTGAAAGGGAAAGTGTCTGATTACTTTCCTGAGAATCACCTCACACTGAACCTCTGTCACCATTAAACAATATCAAACAGTTGGATCTAGAAACAGTATATTTTTGTCGCGCAGATTCGACTCAGAATCCAACGATTGAAGTCTAAACCTGAATGTCTTCTATTCAAAGGATCCAACTTCTTCTTTGACGCTTTTCTAGTCAAATAGAGAAGAAGAAAAAAATGTCATTGAATTTAAAGAAACAGTTCACGACAAAAAACTCTGTTCTGACATAAAGAACAGAAACAGTTCCTGTAGCTGTGGCCGCAGAGTGGATGTGAGAAAGACGAGACACGTCCATCACTGGGAAATCTGACCTCCTCTTCACACAGATCTACTGTAATGATATAGAAAATGAGACGAGGAGGAGGGGGAGGAGGAGGAGGAGGAGGAGGAGGAAGAGGAGAAGTGGTTTCCAGGAACCATGTGGCTTCACACCAACTGAAGGAGAGAGAAATAAACAGTTCACCACTGATCCTGACACAGGAGGATTAGCTCCTATAACTATCAATACTCTGTTCCTACTACTGATGATGATGACTGTACCACCATTGACACTAATACTACACTAGTGCCTGTATTGTCCATATTGTTTTGATGCAATAATTTGTTGGTGTTGGACAGGAGCCCATCATAGACATTATTATTTTCACTATTATTAATAATATAAGGGTTAGTAGTGTTAATAATAGAAGAAAAGACAAAGTCATGGACTTTCAATCCTTTCAATCATCAGTTCACGTCACAGCAGTTTTTACTGAATTTAATTCCTATTTTCCAACTTCCTTCCTTCCAGGTCAGAACATCCACAGGTCCTGTCATGTTTCCCCCAGAGATCATTACATCCAAGCAGGTTCTGATACAGAGATAGTCTGTCAGACCTCGTGTGTCTCCGGCAGAGTCTACTGGACCCTGAACACGAGACGCCTGGACGACAGTCTGTCCACCACGGTCAACACCTCACTCTCGGTGCTGTCGCTGAAGAACTTCACTCTGCCCAGTGCCACGCTGGAGTGCCACAGTGCAGAACATCAGCAGGTTCTGGCAGGAACCATTGTCACCACATACAGTAAGATGTCACTGTTGTCCATCTGAGACAAGAGAAAGATACGTTTTATCAAAACCAAAGAAAAAAACTCTTCTTGATTCTTGATTCTTCATGATTGACACAGCCAAACCCAGCAACATCTCCTGTGTCCTGCATTACAAACCCTGGAATAAAGATGGAATCCCTCAGCTCTTTACCTGCAAGTGGGATCACGTGACCACGTCTCCTCTCCTGACAAACTACACAGTGTGGTGAGTGTTTTACATTTACACTTTTTCCAGCAGGATATTCCGTGTTGATCAGACAAATCTGTTGCAGTATTTCCAGCAGGGAAATCTGTGTTTCCACTGAAAGAACCTGCACGGGACAAACAGGAGACATAATATTCATGAACAAAGTGGTGAATGTGACCGTGAGGGCGAGGACTTCAGCCTGGGAGTCCAACTCTGAACCTCATGGTTTTAACCCCTTCTACATCTGTGAGCTGCACCAGAAGACACACAGTTGATCAGATCATTATCTTCATCTAAACGCAGCACATGTTTAATAACAATCCTATGGTTTTATTTTTGGCTCCAGGGAAAATGTCTCCTCCGACCGTAGAGGTGAGGTCACTGCCTGATCATCTGGAGATTGCCTGGAACCGCTCCGTCAATGTGAAAGGCTGTCACTGTCAGGTCCAGCTTGTCAAGGTGCGCCCCCGTCTGGTCAAACAAAGCATAAAGAAATGGTCTGAGAAAATAAACACCTGAGAACTTTTCTGTCATTTTCTCCTCCAGATTGTCCCCAGTGGAGATGGTGAGGTGGAGGTGAGAATCTTCTTGATTGTAGATGCAATGTTTGCCTGAGGATGTTAATGGAGAAGAACAGAGAAGGTTGAGAAGCATAGTGTTATTGTAGATGTAGAAAAGGCCTATGACAGGGAGACAAGGGAGGAAATGGAGTTTGGAATCAGGAAGTCAGGAGTGGCAGAGAAGTATGTGAGATTGGTGCAGGACATGTCTCCTGAGCTGCTACTGGAAACTGTAGAGTTGATACTTGATACCAGAGTTTTTCTTTGTAACCTGATGTTTCCATCTCCATCTTCCTCTGATCCCAGACTGTGTTTGATGAGACTCTGAGCCCGAAAAAGAACGGACGGCTGCTCAGGGAGGTGGAGTCCTGCACCAACTACAGTGTTTCAGTTCGCTGTGCTCTACAACACGCTCCCTGGAGTGACTGGAGTCAGAAGAAGACCCTGCTGACGCAGCTTAATAGTAGGCTGGATCATCTCCAATGTCATGAGATACAGTATCAAATCAATGGGTTGATTTCATCTGTTTTTCTTCATAATAGAAAACAAAGTTCAACTGCATCTGTGGAGAAAGATATCCAAACCTGATGAACACGGGGTCAGAAAAGTCCGTGTCATGTGGAGAGTAAGTAGGACAAAAAAAAGTTCTCTATCGTCCACGTCACCAGGGAAACCTTGGGAAAAGCTGAATCCTTCTTGTCCTTCTTCTCCTCAGGGGATTCCTTCAACCTGTCAAGGCACATTTTCATACACTTTAGAAACGATTTCCTGCAGGGAAAACACATCTGCAGAGAATGTCACTGAACTCGTATGTTCCAACACAACTTGTTCAGTTGATGTGACTGAAGATGCCCACACACTGACCTTCACTGCCCTCCTGGGTGGGTCAGTGGTGGCCCAGGACTCGGTCTATGTTCCAGCCAGTGCTGAGAGTGAGTGGAAACACTTGAATCCTCCTCTGTTTTCCACAGAACAGCTGAACTGATTTCACCTTCACTCCCAGGTCTGCCTGGACCCACTGAGGTCCATTCCTCGGCCTTGGACGGTGTCATTTCGGTCAGATGGACAGCTCCCGCTCAGCCCGTCAGTGGTTACATGATCGACTGGACACAGGATGGAAGTCATTTTCTCTGGAAAGAGACCAGATACACAAACATGACACTGGTTGGTGAGTCCACGGCTGTTTGACAGACAGACAGGAATGAATGATGACTCGATGTCCTGTGGAACACCAGTGAGTGGTGCTGATGATGGAGTATGAGTCATCTTCAGTGAGGGCGGTGAGCTCACTCGCTCGGCCGTCGGATCGATACGTGTCTTATCCTTGTTAATGGTCCAGGCGCGGCTCCCACACTGAGATCCGGGCTGCGATGCATTTCACAGAATTACATTTTTTAAAAGCTCAGCTCTCAGTAAGGAGAGAATTGTCCTCCATCCCTGACTCATCCTCATCCTTTATCTTCATTTTTAGGCTTTCACTCATCACATCTTTTACACCAACCATGTTGCTCCTCAAATACTTAAACTGTTCCAAACATTAATCAAGTCTCAGCTTCTCTAATTAAATAATTCACCTTTTTCCTGCAGATCTTCTTGATAAAAGACAGTACAACGTCACCGTGACTCCTCTGTTCCAGGACAGGACGGGTCACGGGACACAGGCTCCTCTGGTCTGCTCATCCCTGGGAGGTTGTGCCGTACACCCCTCAGCCTTTACATTCTCTTTGTACCTGTCTTCTCAAAAGACCCTAATGCAGGTTCCTGGGCTCCACAGGTCCAGGTAACATCACCGTCGATGTTCAGGCCAATCACAGAAGTGCTTCTGTGACGTGGGTCACCAAATCTGAGGAGAAGTGCAGTGAACCCATCCTCAACTTCACCGTTTTCTACGGTTATCTGAAGGGACCAACGCAGAGTAAGTCCATGCTTGGAGCCCGAGCTGAAAGACCTCCTCAGCCACCAGGGATATCATGGATCTGACTCAGGGTTTCTTCTAGATTTGACCGTGGGTGGCACCAACCACGTGTTTCTGGGAGACCTGATTCCTGACACCGAGTACAGTCTGTACGTGAAGGCAGCATCTCAGACCGGGACGACTCGAAGCAGCCAAAGATACTTCAGTACAAAGAGATTTGGTAAGAAGAGAGAAGGAACTCCTCCAGGTACAGGACTCAGACTCAGACTGATGAAGAACATTCAAGGTCCAGACTGACAGTTGACTGTAGAGGCTGAACTTTCTTTAACATTTTCTCAGTTTTATAAACCAAGATGATCAATGTTGATATGTTTGGCAGTTGTTGGATTTAAATAACAGATAATATCAATGAACAATTTGTTTCCTTATATATCTTGGACTATTTTTTAGCATTGGAGTCAAATTAAAACGACAAAGTGCATAAATGTGTTGTTTTTCATGGCAGATTCCAGACTGGTCCCTGGACTCATTGCCTCCAGTACCATAATCATTGTTCTACTGGTTATTATTGGATGGATCTGCACAGTTCAGTAAGTTATTTTTTATTTAGTTGTATGACATTAAAGTTTCTCCAGTTTTCAATCACAGTTGTTCTGTTATGGCGCCATCTACAGGTGTAAGAAAACAGTTCCTGATCCTGGTCTTAGTTCATTGGCGACGTGGCCCCCTGCTGGTCATCAAAAGGTAGAGTAAACTAACCTTTATGGCCAATACGGCCTCTACCTTGAGCAGAGGGAGGAATGATACATACTGGTCTCACATCTGCCTCACTGTCCTTCTCTATGGCTTGTACCACCTTCATGTTTATTTCTGCCACTCCAGACCCTCAGCTTCAACATTCTGTCTCTCTACCCTTTAAGACTCTTTCTTTACATCCAAAAAAGCCTGATTTATTTCATCCTTGTAGCAGTTAAATATTTAGGGCTACATAAGTACTAACATATCATGTCCTTGTCCAGAGACGTTACCTCTATGTCCTACTCTTTTGTTCCCAGGTCATGTGTCCTTTCCACGACTTCAGTAATTCCGGAGGTTTCTGTGACAGGGTTTACACGGTGGAAATGCAGATAAACCAAAGTCCACCTGCAGCCACAGACTGCAACGGTAACAGAGCCGATGAGCAGAGTCACAAACACACAGGTCCAGCTGTGGTTCTGTCCCCGCAGGAACCACAGGGAGAGACGGCTGATTCTCAGGGAACAATGTGTTTGTGTTTTGGAGAATCCACCGCGTTACTGTCACCAGAGAACAACAAATTTAACCCATATCGAAGTCAGAGCAGTGCAGACAGTCCTGCACAGAAGTCCAGGAAGAACAGTAAGAACTCACCTGTCAAACAGCAGGAAAAGTCAGCACCTGTGACAGTGTACGTCACTCTGAATATGATCAAACAAGGCCAAAGTCGGTGATGACCAGCAAACCTTAATGCCAGTCTGACCCGTGAAGTAAGCTTGATGAAAAGTTATTACACTGTGTTGGAAGATTGCCTCCTGCTATCAGGTGTGTGGTGTTACCTGTTACCTGTAACCTGGTACAATCACATTTGATGTATCTATGTCTGCATGTCATTGTTATAGTGCATTATCTGTTACAACTACTACTGTGAGCTTAGTCTCTTGTGAGTATGATTTCTATCAACCAAGTGATTAAACAAAAGCTCCTTCTTGTTTAGATGTGGTTATTTATTCAACGTGATGAAAACATAAAGGTTCCAGATTTCAGTCCTATTGAATATACAGATAAACACAAAGCTATAGTAACTATGAGAACAAGAAGACGTTTATGGACAGCTCTGAATAAAGGTTTTTTGTGACGTGTGTCTGGGAGCTTTGTGAAAAGACTGAATGCACAATCAAAACTGTGGAAAACACTTCTATGGGACTTTCACACGCTTCAACACTACATGGGTTTTGATCAAAGGCTCCACTTTGATCAAAGACAGGTGCCAAGTCTCCATGGACTGGAGAACAACTTCACAAAGTCAAACAACACAGAAAACAACAATGAAACCACGTGTAATTTTGTTAAAACGTCAAAAACGTCGCATCACGTAGTGTGTTGGCAGTGTTCTGTAGGGATAAGGTCTTGCTGAAGCGCGGGAACACCTGCAGGTGGCAGCATGAAACCGGAAGTTCCCTCGAATACAGATATTCAGACAAACGAAGAAGGCTAAGGCTAAGGCTGTATTTCAGTTAGCTCGTTAGCTTGCTATCTATGTGTCATGGATTATTTTAGTAGAATATAGACGTGAAGATGATTTCCTGAAGCGTTTGTTATCACACGGAGTGCATAGTGATATATGTTTTCTTTACATTTCTTCCGGCCTGTCATAAACCTGACTGGCCTTACATTCGTCGGATGATTCGACTAACTCGACGGCTAACGGGCCCGTAGACCGCGGTGCTTGGCTGAACGGCAACCGCCGGGACTTCATCAAACCGACAGAGGGAATAACAAGGCAGTGGTCGCACGCTCCTTAGTCCGCAGCACTAACACTTCTCCCGAACATGTCACAAACAGGACCTCCACCCAGATGGCGGAACTGTCCCCGGAGAGGAAAGCCAGTGGCAGGTCAGCACACACTATACTCACTACACCCCCGTTAGCGCGGAGCATCAGCGGAGTTAACGGATGCAGCAGCGCTGTTAACGAACATTGTCCAACAATTCACATTGTCCAACAGACGTTTCAGTCAAAGTAGCTCCAACTTAAATTAGTTTTAAGGTGACCAGGTCAAACCAAGTCATTCATACCTGGGTAAAATACTGTAGCATTAGCAGCTAACAATCCTCAATAAATAATGTGATCGTTAGTCAAATCGAACCCAGAATTTACCCATAACCGTAGACATTATTGAACAATAGCTGCTTATTCTGGTATCGTTGTCAAGTTTGTTGTGCTTATGTGCAACAAGACAGTTGTCATGTTTGAGTCCGTGTCGAACTATTAAATAGATTACTTCTTTTAAACAAGGACATAGTTTTCTTTTTACTCTAATAAAGGTGAATGTATTGATGTATTGTTCGCCTCCTGTTTACCTCCAAGATGAAATATAAAACTAGTAAAAGTGGGATCTGAGTGTGTATGCAGTACTGTGGAGGGGTCACGTGTCAAAACAAACCGGGGCCAGTGGTGTGTGTGTGTGTGTGTGTGACGCAGTTAGAACGAGTTCCGCTACATATCACTAACCCGGTGTTTATCAAACAGTGGGGCGGGACCCTGTGACACCTGGGCCGTGAGTGACGTCAGACTGAAGTCTTTGCTCCACTGCTGTAACACATGAATGACAACAAGTCTCCAGCAACTGACACAGTTGTTTGCACAGATAAAAACAAACACGTTATCAGATTCTCAAGAGCAGTGATTGTGAGAAAGTAATAATATTCAGTCACTGAATGTTATATTAAATCAATGTGAAATGTTTCTAGACTCACAGCTTGTTATACTGTGTTCTGAAAACAGACCATGTGGGAACCACCTGAACTGAACTATTTCAGTTTGTGGGCGTCTTGGTCCCGGTGCAGAGAGTAAACGTGTGTTTACGATTTTTTTTTTTTGACTTCAGAACCATTGTCCAGTCTTGAAAATTGATAAATATAGATATTAATAAACCGAGGTCAGATCATGACTTGTTGGATGCTTCTTCTTGTTTTCCATTCATAGGTAAATTCCTGCCAATGAAAACAATGTTGGACGAAAGCTACGATGATCAAGTCGTAGCAGAGCACCGGTTCCACCCGAGCATGTTGTTCAACTACTTGAAAAGTCTTAAAGTGAGTTGTCAGTTGTCTCATCTTTGGTCTTGATTTTTTAATACAAAGTTCTGACAATTTTTCGCTACGTCTTGTTTCGTCTTGTCCAGGTGAAAATGGGTTTGTTGGTGGATTTGACCAACACCAAACGCTTTTATAACCCTAACAACCTGGAAAAAGAAGGCATCAAATATGTGAAGCTCCCATGTAAAGGGTAGGAACGTTAATGCAAATGTATATTAAACCTGTAGTCAGGCACTGTGTTCGGTACTAAGTGGCGGTTTTTCTTATTCCAGACACAAAGAATGTCCTACCAAAGAAACGACAGCGATGTTCATCCGATTATGTGAACATTTCATGGAGAAGAATCCGACAGAATTGATAGGTAAGAGAACCGGGCTGTATTACCCAAAATGACCACTAGAGAGCAGCTTCGATCCACAATTGGGGAAATTTAAAGCTCAGTAATGGGGTTCTACATTTTTATAGTTGTTCGGAAAACCAGGTTTTGGAGAATGTAGTGAGACTGAGTCATGGGAGCAGTGTTTTATCTTCATTACATAAGCATGTAGGAGTTTCACATTAGAAACAACACTGATCTCCGTCTGAGAAGTGTGTAGGTGAACGGTAGGTCAGCAGGCTCACAGACTCAAACCTGGTGTGGGTGGAGTTTCTCCACATCTCATGCAGCTACATGGTGTAAATATTAGGGTCAAGTAAACAGTGTTTCTCTTCTCATCTGTGCCAAACCGTTAGAGATTGAACTAAATATAAATTAAACTAAATTAGTGGATGAGAGAAATAAACATCAGCAGGTGGATGTATGGGTTTCACACCAGTTTCAAATTTATTGTCCTGGATATATGTCAAGGAAAATGTGTCTTTGGTGGAATTTAGTCATTTCTGTGGTAAAAGATGAGCATCTGTCTAGTGTCTGTGCAGTGTATTTTCACTCTACTTACAGCAGGGGGCTCTGTAGTCACACAGTAGATGCAGTGAACTATTTGGTTCTGCTCAGTCAGAGTGATGTTGTGTTGCTCTCTTTGTAGTCCAGGCTGGTGCCGTTGAAACCGTTCCCTGTCCTCTCCACACTGAGGTCATTTTACCTTCATTAGTGATGTTGTTGCCAAGCAAAATAAAAACATTAAAGTTTGTGGTGATGTTGACTCCAAATAGACAATGCAGTTGTTTTTTATTTGCCTTCCCTGTGCATTTAAATGCTAACTCCACCCAACGGAGTTTTTGTTTTCAGCTCATCAGCTGTTGGTAGAAAAACTCCTCAAATCCTGTTCCTCAAACTCTGTGCTTTTATTGTAACAGTTGAGCAGTTACTGCACACACACAAACACATGTGTGTTTTTTTTCCCTCCGTCTCATTGACTTCAGTTTTTATTTCCTTATGAAGGGGTTCACTGCACACACGGCTTCAACAGGACAGGATTCCTGATATCTGCGTACTTGGTGGAGAAGATGGACTGGAGGTGAGGTTTCCAACTGGCCTGTCTCTGTAATTCAACTAAAAAAAACTGAGCTGTGTCCTCAGACTTGTCCTGGCCTGGATGGAACCAATGTCCATTATTCTCAGCAAACACATTCTTTTGTATTCTTCTCTTAACCTTACTGTTTCTTAAGGGGGACCCGTGGGGGGTGGGGGTGTGTTGCCCCATTGAACACCTCCATCAGCAAAAGACATCTAAGAATTTTCACCAGCTCTTTCCTGTTTTAATGAATGCATCTCCCTGCCTCGTACAACAGAGGAGATTGAATAATTGGACAGAGCTGAGCAGAGGTGGGGCCGGGGTGGGGATTAGAATTTAGTTAGAGGTGGAGCAGCTGTTGGAGGAGGCAGAATCCCTTGAAGCAGTGAACTGGATAAAGAAAAAAAACCAACACGCACCCTCCCACCACTTCCTGTGTAATGAATATAAGGAGCACGGTTTACAGCCCTTTGGTGAAAGATAATGTGTGTGTGTGTGTGTGTGTGTGTGTGTGTGTGTGTGTGTGTGTGTGTGTGTGTGTGTGTTTTATGAAAGGCTGTGAAAAATGCCTGAAATTTTAGTTGCTCAGTCAAACCAATAAAAACAAATTTATAAAATGAAACTATTTTTATGCTCTGAAATATTTTCTTCTTCAAATGTGTGAAGGAAAAACATCACCTTCCATTAGTACATGTTGATCAATGATGCATTATTTCTTTATCAGCATCGAAGCGGCCGTGGCAGCTTTTGCCAAGGCGCGCGCCCCTGGGATTTACAAGGGAGACTACCTCAAAGAGCTTTTCTGTCGTTATGGAGATGAGGAGGACACGCCCTCTGCCCCCGAATTGCCCGACTGGTGCTTCGAGGACGGGGATAGGGACGATGGAGAAGACGATGACGGCAATGCGGTCGGCGCAGAGTCGGGCCCCAGCTCCTCCGGGGCGTGGCCCGGGAAACGGAAGAAGGAGAAGTTGAAACTGGTGAGACTTAAGGCCTTGTATGTGTTCATCCCAGAAGCAGCTGTTTGTGGAAGTGTTCTTCTCATGTGTGTAGGCGGACTTGATTGTTTTTGACACCTTGGTTCAAGCGTCAGATTTCTTTTCTCATTTCCCCCCAGGGTGCAGTGTTCCTTGAAGGCATCTCAGTGAAAGGTGTCACGCAGGTCACAACGCAACCCAAACTCGGCGAGATCCAACGAATGTGTCAGGAGATGAGTGGCTGGGACAGGTAACACTTTCCTTCTACCTTTCTGTGTAACAAACCTGTTTCTAAAGAGCCTCTGCAGTTTGGCCCTGGCCAATCATCAGGTGGTTTCATATGAAATATTTATGCAGCTGGGGAGCGAATGTATCTGCACTGCTGCCAGGCTGCTCTGTGGTCCTCAGGCTATGGACATGTTACCAGGCAGTAAGAGACTGAAAAAGCAGTGTTTCAGTCTCTTGAGTTTGGTCTTTAATCCTCATAGACCTGGTGACTTATTCATTTGGTTGGTTCAGATATTCTGATTCAATGAGTCCAACCGTTTACCCATTAAAACACATTGACATCAAAAAGACTGTACCTGACAAGCCTATGTTTTCAAGGTCCATACATTGGTTTCTTATGAACTCACAAAGGCATTGGAAGGTGTAAGAATGAGAAGCTTGAATGTCAGTGTTCTGAAGTCAAATCTGAATTGGAAAAACCCTCAGGTTCAGAATATTAACCAGGGCCTTTCACTCAATGTCATTTTCTTTCAAATCAAGGCCAACAGTTGAATGGATGTCTTGTCTTGTCTGTTTCAGGTCTGGTTTTCCTGGCGCTCAGCCCGTGTCCATGGACCGGCAGAACCTCCGCTTCCTGGAGCAGAATCCATACAAAGTCAGCTGGAAAGCCGACGGCACACGGTGCGTGTTTTCCTGCTCCTCTTCCATAGCCACAACTTAACTTCTCATCCAAACGCGTCAATACCCGTGTGGCTCTGTGTGCTCCTCAGCCATTGGTTTAATTAGGCTGCTGCTCCGAGTCGGTATGGAGAGCTTGTGTCCATGGGAGTTGGCACTTGCATGCATCACAGGTGTCAATTTGTTTCTTTGGCTCATTGGTGAGCAGCAGAATACTAACAAGTTGAATCTGTGCATTTGGTTTTAATGAACCTTTTAAAGCTGATTAGCAGGAACACGTGTTCCTTGAAGTGAAGGCTAAGGAGTGAGGTGGAGCGGAGGACAAACCAAAACCTTTTCTTTTCTCTGTCATTTGTGATTTTCTGTAGCCAAGAGCTATTGTTAAGGGAGCAGAGAGTTTTTAGTATTCTAGTCTACTATCTGCTGCCTCCGCTCTGCTCCGTCTCTCTCCGTCTCTCTCCGTCTCTCTCCGTCTCCGTCTCTCTCTCTCTTTCACTCCCTTTCTTTTGCTTGTGCAGATTTGCAATTTTCTGATGAATATTTAATGAAGGCAGACAATATCAGAATATTTTACATATTGCCACTTAAATGTGCTCATCTAATGGTGTGGACGGGCTGAGCAACCTCCGAGGTGATGCTGATGTACGTGGTCAGGTGTCCAATCGCAGACACGTTGTCCTAAAGTTTGACACCGTAAAAGGAAAACAAATTTTGACCAAATTTGTCTTCTTTGTCTTTTGCGTCCTGATGCTGCAGGAGAACATGGCGAGTGCCATCAGTGCAGTCATTAACAACAGACAGTGCAGTTCATAGGAGTCATCCATCAGACATCAGAGCTGTGAATGAAAATGATTAATATTGGGGTCTAGTGGTGGAGGTGGTTGTTCTCTTACACAATCTGAAGAATATTAAATATGATAATATAAATATGTATCTTATAATTGGGCCGTTAGTGTAACTGAGTAGTTCAGTGGGTCACGGACTTTGACAACTTCACTTCTTTTACTCCTGTCAGACAGTGTTTCTCCCCCGTCTTCCCATCTTCCTTTTTTTGCTGAATTCTTTCTGCTTCATTCAGATAATCAGGCTGTGCTTCCAGTGGTCTTCATGACCATAAAGTGAATGGTGTTTACTGCGTCTGTCTGTAGCCCCTCCTGTTTATCCAGGTGTCATGACAATGACGCACAACAAGGTGTTACAATATTGGAGAGGCTAGATTTCCTGTTAAAAAGGAGTTCCTGTAACAAAAGGCTTCTTTACTTTAAAACAACAGAAGGTCACTTTGAAGACTAACAAGTGACTGTTCACCTTTAGTCTCTTTAAAAGAATCAGATTGAAGCATTGCTTCTATTTCACCATCTTTTATCAATGATAACTTCTCCTATTGTCTGAGCTCTGCTGTATCAAAGATAAGCCCCGCCCCCCGGCCTCTCTGGACATAAGAGAGCCATCCCACCCAGTGACGCACCACTAATGATGTGCAAAGCCTGTGGATCTGATCTAAGACCTCCCTGGAGCTCAGCCTCCGTTGGTGAAGCCACAGGACCAGACAGGCAGAGTCGAGACAATAGCCGTCTGCGCCTCATTAGTGCTTTGTGGGACAAAAAAATCCCAAAACAGTCCCTTGGTGACCATCAGAGGGCAGTGGAAAAGAGGGAGAGCCTCAAGGGGGAGTAGAGAAATATTTTCTTTATAGTCTTTAGAAAAAGAGACACTGGTGTATGAATCTGCTGTTACCGTCACATCAGAGGGTGTAGGATGTAGGTGATGCTTCAACAAAGATCCCTGAGAGTTGGTTGGTGCTAATGGCCTCCCATCCTTTTTATTCTCCACATACTTGACAGCGTTGGCCATGGTTAACTGGCCAATTACACAGGAAAGGAAGCACTTCTGCCTGGTCCTCTCACTGTGTCCTGGACACTTGATGGCTCCTCTTGGCTGTGACATATTTCTTTGATTTTCTCAGTACCTTCCTCACACCAAAGTGTATCAACACTGAGCACTGGAGGGAAGAGCGTCTGTGTCTGTGTTTCACATTAACACGTTTCATTGCTGCCTTCACACGTGTCACTGATCTGTTTTTTTGTTTTTGTTTTTTTACGTTTTCTGTCACGTGACTTGTTAGAAGAAAGTTTGCTCAACTCATCGGAGCTGGCCACTGATGGGATGGTATCTCTCTGCCAGCCTCAAAAGAAGTGAGGTGACCTCAGTGGAAACATTTATCTTAGAGGTCCAGACCTTGGTGTTCCTCCAAAAACAAAGAGCCTTTTTAAACGGACCCCTCAGACGGGCGGGGGTGGTGTTCTCTACCTACACCTTTATTCCCACTGCTGCAAACAAAGACCCTAGATAGATAGAACTTTATTAATCCCTCTGGAGTATCCTTCAGGAAATTATGGAATACTGGTTTGCTGTGATCTCATCTCCACCCGTCTTCACCTAGGAATATAAAAATGCTTCTGTTGTAAAAGATGGTGTTTCTAGACTGTAACCCAGACCTGGGCGACCCACGGCCCGTTTGGCATTCTAACCCAGCCGACTGAAATCAAATTACAAATAAAATTAATAATGCATTATCAGCATTATACTTCTTACCTTTTCCCTGCAATGTTATTTCCCAAGATATAAAAGGCTAAAATAATTTAAAGTGTTTTAGCCTTTGCTCTGACTGCACATCATTGGTCTAAGTTCACACCAATGTCTCCACGTATCTTCTCCTCGGGCCCTGTGTTAAATTTTAGTAGACCTTCTGACCAGGAGTCGAAATATTTGCCCACGGCTGCTGTAACTTCCTCAGGGCTGTCTGCTTTTTACTTTGACTGTACAGTGAATATTAAACTTGTTTGTACTAAGGAAGCTGTAGCAGCAAACCATGCAAAACAAAATCAGGTAAAAAAAAAAAAAAACAGCACCTTGTATTTAATCTGTGTGATCTGCAGCTGTTAACGTCCTGTTGATGACAAAACTTTATTCTTAATTAATTTAAAAATGAAACTTTTGGTTGTCATACTATCTGTTCTACATTAGGTAGAAGACGTTGTCAGAAATGGCCCAGTAACAAAGTGATACCATTGTTGTATTGATCTTTGGTGGCCTACACCAAGTGGACATACAGTGTCTGTAGTTTTTAGTCCAGGGAGAAGAGACACAGAGTAAACGATGGTCCCAAAGCCTATTGTCTTTTATAAGACGTTAGATTCCATCTAGTTTGTCTTGAAGAGTGGATCAACATTCAGTCTGTTATTGTCCCTTGTTTGGAAATGTTTGTCTCCAACTCGGTGGTTTGGCCGATTGGGCTGATCACACAGCCAACATTGGACCTGAGCACTTGTCCCTCAGGATCTGATGTTGTTTGCTTATCAAGGCTGTGATGGGTTTCTGACAGTTCAGACAAAATTCTTTCCCATCATCCCACTTGATGTGTATAATTTTGTCGTTTGTAAAACTCTAGTGGCAACTGAGCCAAAAGTTCTAATCATACCCAGCAGCTCAAGTGGCGTTTAAGGCCCTTCATATTATAGTGCATTAAGGCAGACTTTCCTGCCTCACTAGAACATTGTGTTCATGTGATGTGGGAGAATGTGATGCTCCTTGTTAATCAAACATCTACCTCCTGTTTTCATGAGCAGTGAGGAGGGTCAAAGTTCATCAAAATGTACTTTCATTTAAAGAGTCAGATCAAAGTGCTGGATGCTTTGAAAATGTATTACAACCAAGAAGTACTGTGATCATTCCGATCATTCCTGATAAAAGCTCCTGGTCCATCGTCTGTTGGCTTCATTAGGACTAAGTGCAACATATTTTCATTCTCAACATATTGGAGAAACACACCGTCTACGTTGGCTTTATAACCTGATCTGAGCCCCAACTTGTTCCTGTTTTTCTCGTCAACCATTAACTTTAATAATAATAATTTACATAGAGCATTTTAAATGAACTAATAATGGAGTGAGTTCTGTGCATAAACACTGTCTGCCTTCAGGAGAAAGTGCAGGATGCAATTGTGGGCTGTAAGTGATGATTTTTAAGTGCGGAAGGGTTTAGTCTGAACTACATGCCCATGTGTCAATTGGTATTTTAAAGGCACTAATAAAGAACTTGGACTTTTTTCTCCTTTTTTGGTCTGTTACAAGTGAGCTTTCAGCCATGCAAATGAGGCCAGAATTGTACACTTGTTCCAGTAGACAGTGAGGCACGTCTGAAGGATTGTTTTTTTTTTTTTATCTGTGCATGTAAAGCAGTGTTGCGAGTTGAAGTGCAGCTGCGGGATTATGCTGCAATCCAAAAAAAAAAACTCTCAAAACTGATGACGCAGGGAGAAAGTGGCAACTGGTATAGAAATAAAAAAAAAAAAAATGTCAAAAAACTCTTTTTTTTCTGTTTTCTGCAGGTACATGATGGTGATCAATGGCAGAAATGAGGTGTTCATGGTCGACAGGGACAACACCGTGTTCCACATAGCAAACCTAGAGTTTCCTTTCCGCAAGGATCCACGTGTGCACTTATCCAACACTCTAATGGATGGGGTGAGTTCTCCTCCTTTCTCCAACTTTCTTTCTTCTTGTAGGAGGTGAAGCTCCTGGCTCGCGCCACCTCGGTCAAATTTAAATTTTGCTTCCTTCTGCTCAGTCCTGCAGATAATTGACACCAGTCTCTAAAACCTCGGGACGTGTCTCAGTCTCACGGTCGAGCGTGTCAAGAGACTGTGTGAGTGTTCGCTCAAGCCGCTCCTGCAGAAACAGCTAATATGACAATTTACAGTTTTTCCCCACTGGTGACTCTGGGTTCCACGCTGTGATGCACTGTAATTGTCTACAGCGCGTTCCCAGAGGTCAGATGTTGGATTGGTGACTTATCCTTACCCTGTGATACAAGGCTCATCCTTTAATGTCTGTGGGCTTCAGGTGACCTGAGTCCCTTCTGCTCCCAGCAGCAGGTGCTACTTACAGGAGATGTATTATTGTTATTACTCCTCTGTGGATCAAACACAAGCACATGAATGGAATTTGCTCCATGTTCAGACCGTCGGCCTGATCTTTGATTAGAAATAATCTGCCATAATGCGTCTCAGTTTTCTGTTTTGCTCTTGTTTTGTGCCTCCTATGTTGTTAACAGTCATTACGTGATGTGGTGAAATCACTTTTCTTCACTTTGTTCTTCATCTAATTGCTCCTTTTTGAACATGTGCTTTAGTTGCCAAAAGATTTATTCTGACAGGTGTTTATTCATCTGTTGGCTCTCAGCACTCAGACCGTGTTTGGCTGTTTGCATCAAGACTTAGAGTCAATCCGAGTGGTTGTGTATCTGCAGCTACAACAGTTTTCACTGAGCTTTTGCTTTACATGTACATGTGTAAAAAGGGCTTTGAGAAATCTGCAACTTCCTCTCCTCCACCGACGTCTCCTGCTCGCTGTCTACATCCTCAACCCCATTCTGACTCTGTTATTTGGAGTAAGAAAATTAGAAGTTATTGGTTGTGTAGAAGCAGGAGAGAATTCCTCTGAGGCTCATTGAAGGACTGCTGAAAATGCAGCATCACTGCTGGCCACAGTGGCCCACTGTAGAGTCTGTTCTAAAGGTAGAAAAATCAACCACTTCTTCAGACAATTTTCTGTCACATTCAAAACAGGGGAATAGTTCAAACTTATTTTTAGTTTGGATTCAAAAAATTGCTTTTCTCTCTGTCTGTCTGTCAGTTCCTTTTAATATATTAAAAGGACAAAAGAACCTCAGAACCAGAAAATCTGTGAATTGTTTTTTAAACAGTGATACAAACATTGGGATCTAAGTATTAGATTTCTATTCTTTTTTTTTTTGGTTAAGCCAAAACTTCTCATTAACATCATAACCCACAGCTCTGCCTATGAATCTGTTTAGTATAATAATGAGTGTAATGTAAGAAGAATAAATATATAATGAGGTATAATAAAGTAGGTGATAAAGTACAGTGGGCTGATTCTTAATGATTGGTGATTTATTATCACCAATCATCACCTGGGCTGAAGCAGCAGAACCAAATCACCAGGTCATTAACCAAACTTGCGGTTTAACTTGGTGTGGTTGTGTAACAGCTCTTCAAATGATTCATCCGTCTGCTGCACCACCACTGCACCTGAATCTCCACTTCAGACTCTTGCATAATGGATGTGCATTGCTATTTCTGCTCCCGCTCTTTCCACACATAAATGCGCACACGCCCTCACAATTCCCAACTTCCCCTTCCCCGTCACCACAGCTATCTGCCTGTGAGCATCCAACCACAGGAGATGGTGTTTAACCCTGAACGTCCCACGGCGGGACCTTGAAACAGACTTTTATGTTGAAGACTGAATCTGTCAATCTTATCTGAGTCTCTAACCTCCTTTTGCTGATCTGCCTCTGTACAGGAGATGATCATCGACAAGGTGAACGGCCAGCCAGTCCCACGCTATCTGATATACGACATCATCAAATTCAACGTGAGTAGCCCTGTATCTCTTGATTCTGTTGTGTGGCCTGATGGAAATCTGAGGGTGGAGACATGGTCAAGGTTCTGGCTGTAGTAGCAGCAGCAGACTTTTGTTCTATATCAGGAGTTTCACTCTATGTGGATAATATCTATACATGTAAAGAAGGGTGAACAGGCTTTTATATTAGCCATTATGTTTGTCTCTCACCTCCTATTGATTAGAGCATCACACAAGCAAGTGGCTCAATAAAGACCCGGGTGGGAGAGGGAATGTTTTTGTGAGAGCTCAGAGGTTAGTGTCTCCACATGACCCACCCCTCAGCTCCCCCCTGAGCCAGCACCAAAGCGCTGTTGTATTGATTCTGGCTGCCCATTATTAGCCCTCTCCATTATCAGTGGCTGGGCTGCTTCGTGGCACAGAGGCTGCGTCCTGAGAGACGGTTAGAAACATCAGCAGGAGGCAGAAGGCGCCGCCTGCTCTGCTTGTGGCCAACCTTGACATTGCAATTGTTTTCAAAAGTTTGGAGGAAAGGAAAAAGTGGAATGTTTTCAATCAATGGATTTCTTTTTGATGAAGCAAAATGAAGCTTTATTATCAGGAGTCAGGGCTGATTTCAGAGAAAGTGAATTATCTCCCAGAGACCTGGGGGGATTTTTCTCTCATTTATTTCCTCATCAAACCACTATATAAAACATAGTCACTATATTGACATGATGAAAATATCAAAGCTATGCACTTTAAAAAAAGTGCATTTTGTTCCAGTTCAGACAGATGAAGTAGTGTTGGGTGTTTTGAATGATAATTATTATCTGTGGTTCACTCATATTCAGCAGTGGACTTTGATTGTCCATCCATTTTATGTGGACTGCAGCTAACTGTGTTCCTCTGACCTGATCTGGATAAATGAATCCTGACCTGCTGACCTGTAAATCCACAAATGTTTCTACCTTGAAGTCTCCAAAAGGTTCCAGCAAATGGCTGACTGCAGCCATTATTATCAGGTTGAACATGTTTGGAAGGAAATGAAAAACTCGTAGTAATTTTAGAAATCATTCAACCAATGAAGTGCAGGATTAATTTTCTGGAAATGATTCATTTGCTTCCACCTAATCCTGTAGTTTCTGTCCGTCCTGTTATTCCTAGTATTAGTGTAAATGGAAAAGAAGTCAAGAAATAAGAACACGAATCATTTTTGAAGTTTGACGCTGTGTCTGATCAGATTCATGAACACGTGAACACTGAAAAATAGAAGCATACTTTATGCACAAACCCATTGTGAAAGTTGTAAACAGACATGGAGCAGAACGAATGGCAGACGATTGGTGCAATGGTTAAAACCAGTAATGAGGAATAACCATTTATAAAGCACTAAAAACCTGTGTCCAACTGGACTTCATGGACAAGTCCTCCTCAACGCCTCGGGGACGTTGAGGTTTACGAGCCTCGCAATACTGTGTTCTGAAGAACAAACTGTACACACGCTTTGATCATCATTGGCGCTCGCGTCCTAATCTGTTGTGATGACACAGTTGACAGATGGTGTAGAACGTGTGGGACACAAGACCAGCTGTTACTGCAGGAGAATCACTAAAGTCCAGGAGTGTTTTTCCACACTGCAACCTGGTTAGGGCTTTGACCTGATTGGTGGTTGATTAGGTGCTGAAATTGATCAGTTACTGTTGCTGTTTAAGACATCGGCACCTCCTCCTCCTCTAAGAAGGTGTGGAACATTTCCACTAATGACGTTTGGACAGTTCACTTTCTCAGGGACTCTTGATGCGTAATTTCCAACACCCACACTCTTCTATAGGAATTAGCCGAGGAGAGATTATAGGATTATGCTTTAATAAAAAGAATTGTTCATTATTCTTGATCAGATTTATTTTCCGGCTGTTGCATTTATTTATTTTCAGCACTTGTTTATTGTCATGTCCAAGAAATTATCACGTTATCCTGGAAAAATATCAAACTTACACATTGCCTCCTTGCAGCTGCTGTTCCTACATTTGCCATCAGTGCCAGATTAAAAGACTCTCCAGACCTTTTTTTTTTTAAGGCAAAACTAATAACATTCCAGTTTAATAATGTTGCTCACGTTAGTCTGCTACAGAGACTGGCTCTTCTGCTGCTCCCTGTTGGAAACATAGATTAAAAACTAATCTGCGTCGATAAAGGAAGATTCAGCTGTTGACGAGAAAACCATCCCATATCACAGCCACCGATAATTGTTACAAGAAAAACCTAATTGCATACTTGTTTCCTCTATGGTTAATAATTCACATAAACCTTGTCTTTTACCAGACTGAACAAAAACAGAATATATATATATATATATTTTTTTTTCTTCCCAGTCTGAATGTTGCTGCATATGTGACACACAGTTACTCACTTACCTACTTCATACATATTCTGACACTTCAGACAGAAGATATTTTTAATGTGTTTTGAAAAATATTTTATTTTATTTTATTCTCCTTTAGCTGATTGAATTTCAATTTATTATTATTTCCAATTTTCCTTACTCTGTTTTTTTTTCATAAATATTGGATCCTGAGGGCTTCTATTTTCCTTTTTTAATATGCTCTAGATTCCAATTTCAGAAGACGGCAGACAACAAAAAGCAATATTGTAGAAATTGAAGGTGACTTGTGAATTTAAACTTCCGAATAACAAACAAACAAAAAAAAAAAATTGGAAAAATTCATTAACAAACATGGTTCTTTATTGCTGGAACTTTTAAGCTCAACGCAGCTCAACGTCTTTCCTCAAGTGTGGTTCTAAGTAACGTTACTGTGTCTAATCATTCACTGCTATGATTGGTGGTTAATCCACACCAGGTTGAACCTCTGAGTGGCTGCGTCAGTCAGGTTTTGCTCTAGTGCTGCACTAATTTCCTTCGAAGCATCTTCATTAACAGCCTGAGGTTGTTGTTTTTTCCTATGCCATTGTGACAGTCATGGTTAAACACATAGACTTGATGGCACCTTTTCCTTTGCCTCAACTGTCTGGCCTTTCAGGAGACAATAAAATACAGTATATGGTTGTTTTATAATTGTCAAATTTGATGGAAAGGATTGAACAACATCTCATGTCATCTTGTTAAGAAAATCCCCTGAAAGAGACAAAAACAAAATCTCACTGTACCACTGTATTTTCATATGGTCTTTGTGTTTCAGGGACAACCTGTTGGCCAGTGTGACTTCAACACCCGTCTGCTTTGCATAGAAAAGGAGATCATTTCTCCACGCATGGAAAAGATGAGGAACGGCCAGATCGACAAAACCAAGGAACCCTTCAGCGTCAGGAATAAGCCGTTCTTTGAAATCCAGGCGTCTCGAAAGGTAGAAGAAACACTTTACTCCACTCTTCCACTCACTTTAGTTTATTTCACAACTGGACTCCAAATCATCTTCATACTCACTCAGGTGACTGTAAAAGTCTGCATTGTCTGAATTCTTCTCTTTGTCTTCTTTATCTGAGGGAGTCTCACCCCAACCCTTTGAAGTAAGTCAAAGACATCTGAACATGTTCAGTCTCCCTGTCCTCCAGTCTGTAGGAGATGTTTTACTAAGGTCAACATCAGCCACCAGTGTTTTCTCTGCACTTTCACAAATAACCAAAGTTAGAGTTTGAACATTTCCTCTCTGTCCGTGCTGCACCGCTGTCACGATGGGAATTTTTCAAACTTCACTGATCTCTGATCTGACGTTACCCTGACCTCCTCCATGTCCTCCACGTTGATGAAGATACTCTGAAAATGAAGTCACTGTTGTCCTGTCTGGTTTGTGACTGCCCCATTGTGTTGTCTGGGGCCATCTGCTCCTCGTACAGTCGTACCTCTGTTGTAGGAGACATTAGAGGAGGGGAAGTGGAAGCTGTCTCATTAATTCATAGCAACACCAGTCCTCAACGCCTGGCACGTCATGTCAAGAATCCTTTCAGGGGATGTTCCAGTCACAGGCCAGGGTTTTGTATGATTGCTTTTGTCTTGTTGCTAGGCTGCTGTTTTCCAGCCATGACACTTTACACATTCCTTCTGCCAATTGGCTTCATTTGTTCTTTCCTTCTGCTTCCTCATCTTGATCAATTATCTGACAAAGACTTTCTTTTTTAGTTCACGATTGGTGTGTCTGGAAAACTGGATAGTTTATTTTGGGAATTCCCCTCCGTGTGTAAGCTGGAATGGAACAGTCTGACGATGTACACATTCGTTTTTTATTGATACTGTCAAATACAACATCAAAATCTACAATTAAAGTTAAATGGGACGGTTTTACAAATGTCCAAATACCCAGAGTATCAGAATGGAATCAGCTACTAAATCCTATATCACACCTTTCCAGGCCACGCTCTCAGTCTGTGTGTCTGTCTACAAGTCTGGTACAAACAGTGCTGTTCACCTTTTTTCCTGTCACTTCTGTGTGTTTATCTGTGAACAAATCGTTTCCCAGCTCCTAACATTATCATTCATCTCGTCAGCAGATGTAGGATCTCTCCAGAAATCTTCTGTGTTTTTTATACGAGGAACAAAAAAGATAAATGAATTAAAATATTGTCATGTTGTCAAAACCAGAACCATTCTTGCAGAAATTTACAATTTGGTAAAAATGTAAAACTTCATGTTCCTCTCCGATCAGGTTGACTAGTGAGGCTCCCATTGGTATATAAATATACATATATTTTTTAATTAAATTTATAACATCAGCCAACCTTTGGACATCGACCATCATCTCACAGGAGACATGGTAGCATTGAAGTCTCTGGTCTTAAATTGTTTTTTTCAAGGGTTCGATTTCTTGTTGAAATCTTCTTTAAATTTGATTATGAGTAATGACTGTCCTTTCACACTAAAACTACAGTTCTTAAATCTCATTTCACCAGCAGGGATTAAGGTCTGAGGTATATTCACTGAATATTAAACTGCCCACATAATTGATTTACTAGGAAATATAAGCAGAAAAAATATCCACATAGATAAAGATTCAGATTTGAACAAAGTTTTTCTTTTGTAAGTTGGACAAGATTCTGTGGACTCTGTGGACTGTGGACAAGACTAATACACTTATCAATGATGACGTGTTTTCTGTAGCAACAGAAACAAACTGACCTGTGAGTGAACATAAACGCCCCATGGTTATCTTCTACCCTGTCCTCTATACCAGGAGAGAAAGGTGACCTCCAGGTTCCTCCTTGCTCCGATCCATTGTCTCCATTTTGTCTCCTTTCCATTGTTCCTCACTGTCTTGGTCTGTCTCTATATATGGGATTTAATGGACAATTATTTTTAGTTCTTTGATGAGAAGAGCTGTGGATGAGTCTGCCCTGTTCAAGTCTAGGTTTTTTCCTTCTCGTATTTTATTTGTTTACCAGACAAATTTTAACCATTGAATGACCCTGTTATGGACTTCATGTTCTGCTCTATTCTGACTCAGTGCGGTGACTAAACGTCCACCAGACTCCACTATTGGCCCCAATAACACACACACACACCAATCCTCCACACTTCACCTGCTTCTTCTCTCTGCCTCCTTCCTGCCTGTGATTTCGCCCACATTCACGTTTACTTTTTAAGGCCTTTGATTACACGACACACACCATGACTAATGTTTTGGGTTTTTTTTTGAAGTTTTGCTCAGTCAAACTTTTGACCTCGTACAACGCTCTGATATGTAGCAAATCTTCACAGGGTCATAGTTGTGGGGGAGAAGGCTGTTCAATGTGCTCCACTGTGTCCATGTCCCTCACAGGATGAAATGACTGCTCTGTAGGAGAAGAACATGCGTCCCCTGGGTCAGGGTTTCTGTGGACCTATGTGTTCTTCTGGCTCTGTTTTTTTTTTCCAGCTGCCTTTCCTCTGTTCTGTGCCCTTTTATTCTGCACTTTATGTCATGACATTTCTGCCAAACCATTCCTTTCAACAATAGCTTCTTCTGAGACACACATCCTTGCTGCATGAAGTCAACATAGAAAAATACCCCCACAGGGAGAGAGTATATTTGATTACTTTTGATCTATTTTCATTATTTAGGCTGGCGTTGTATCTTAATTGAGACATTGACGTGAACCAATCATTGTCCATCATTTGCCGTCTAGAATGATCTTTTCTTCTCTTCTAAAGTGAAATTAAAACTTTACAACAATCTAAATAAAAAAACTAACCTTAGCCTGCACTGGATTCTTCATTCTTTAAGCTTTGGTCTTTTTTAGAACTACATTGGTTTCTTAGAAAGAGTCTTATAATTGTGTTTCTTCTTGATTGGCATAAAACAGCTCCTTACTTTGGGTCAACAAAACAACACATGCAGGTTTGTAGTGACCTGTGTCAAAAACAAGTAACTCCTCCCAATACTGGATCTCATTAGCTGGATGCTGTCAGCACCTTCCTGTCTTCTCACTGACCTCACACCTCCGTTGGCTGTCAAGTCTCCAACTGTCTGAGATGGAAACGAGACCTTGGTGTCTATTAGCCTCATCCCGTTTGTGGGCTGGGCTTCAAAAGCCAGACTTTCTAATCAGACCGAATGTGTTTCTCTCCACTCTCTGAGTCTTGAGTCTTATGGTTCCTGCTGTTTCCTCAGAAGCTCTGAAAACCTGCCTGATGTATCCACATAATAGTAGAGGGTGTCATTTAGGGTAGTTGTCATCTGTCTTTTCTCTGCCACAAAAGTACTACATTACGAAGGCAAACACTTGGTTCTATTGAAGGGGAGAAAGTATTAGGTTGGTTGATCAAAGTATTTGTCAGCTGCTGTTGGAGTTTGTGTTGTTAAAAAAAATCAGTTAAAATATTTCAATCCTTGAGTGACCTATTTAAACTGTCTTTGAAAAGAGACTTTAGTTTGATGGGCTAAGTGTGCAAAAGTGTACATATGAATTTAGAACAAAAGTGTGATTCTCTTTCTTCCTGACCCATGAATCACTGAAGTGACAAACTCCCACAACCCCGACTGTGACACTCGGAAGTCAAAGTCAGGGTGATCACGTGACATCACGTGACAGCGGTTGTGGATTTGTGGAGCAGTTGCTCAAACAGTTTCTTGTCTCGCTGTCAGACTGATCTCCTAATGAAACGTTGACTGTTCATTTAGCTCCATATTTCCCAGCTTTACTACTGTACCAGTGCACACTTGTGTGTTCAGTCCAAACGAGAGTTGACCATGAAAGTAGGGTCACTGGAGCTGCGACCCTCTTCTTCATTATCACTCCAAAGAACCTTCTCACTGTAGGAGGATGTGATGAGATCCTTCACTGTGCTCTTTGAAGGGGGTGGGTGTTCTGTGATGGCAGGAGAACTGAAATGGAACTCCCAGATCGTAACGCCTACATACTGTTCCATCATAAAGGCACCATTTCACTCTGGTCTGGCTCTCTGCCTCCTCAGTGTCAGCTCCATTGTCAAACTCTGTGTGATCTGCCGTGACTTATTCATCTCTCTGGAAAGCCGTGATGAAAACGCAGCAGCAGCAGAAGTAGAAGTAGAAGAAGAAGACAGCCCACTCTTTTGTTGTTGGTTGAGTGAGGGTTTGTGGTTTGGTGCAGAATAGTACTTTTGGGAGATCAGAATAGAGTGAATTACTCTGTATTAAAGTTGATTTTCCTCTGACTGAGTGCAGGTATACAGACGGTCAACTTTCTTCCCTCAGGTAGAAGACCTTTGGTCCTTCATGTCTCTTCATTTCATGAATAAATCCAAACCTTTGCATCAACCATTGCCTGCTGCAGAATATAAATAGCAGTTTACCCTTTTCAGTCCAGTAATGTTGTTGTTGTTGTTGTTGTTGTTGTTGTTGTTGTTGTTGTTCTACATTTTACTCTTTACCTTCTCCTCATGGCTCCTAATGCTTTGCTCTTAGCTTGATGGTTTCTCCATGATATCTGATATTACTGTGCTGCACTAATGCAGTTGCTTTGGTTTTTATTGACTCTGTCCTGCTTAACTAAATATATCTCCTTCCACTGTGAAACGTACAGAGGAGCTCAGTTGTCTCAGTTGTCAACATCTTGTCTTTTTTCTTGACATACCACTGCCGTTAACTGTGACAACTACTAGTACTAGTAACTAGTACTGGGAGTCAATGATTCACCCATGTGTACTGAGTTCCAGAAAACACATCTTCACTTGAAATTGTGTGCTGACAAACATCTACCTCAGATGTTGCTCAAGTTTGCACCAAGCTGCCAACCATTCAATAACCTGCCCACTTGGTGGCAGCACAAGAACCACGTAATAGCTCAAAGATTGGGGAACATGAGACCGAAATTGACTTCAGAGTAAAACAGCTGCAGAATACTGTAATGATTCCTCTATAGGTTCCATCAAATCTCATTAAATCTTAATAAGTCTTTGGTAGAGGGCTGCATCAGGGTCATCTCTGTAAATCTGAGACCACATCCTCCATGTTGTGTTTGGTTTGGAGTTAGAACTGATCAGTTTCTTCAGTCTGTGATGTTGGGGGTGTTTTCTTCTACCTTTTCAACGTCCAACTCAATTTATTTCCCTGTCAGTGTTGTGGGCTCGTGAACTTTGGAAATCCATCACAACATCGTTACATTTCATTAAACTTTGATTATGCTGTGGGTTCACTTTTGTACCTGTTTTCTAAACTTTTAGACATCAGAGTTTGCCGTAGCATATTTGATTTTTTTCTTTCCCTTTTCTTTCTTTCTTCCTTTGTTATCTATAATCATAGAGAACTTGAATGGCCTTGGCCAGAACCTTCACAGACACACAAACACTGTGTGGTCACATTTGACAAAATAAGACTCTGCTTTTACTCTGTGATGAGTTTTATTCTTATTTTTATTTCTCCTCCGTCTTTTTATGATGTTTCTGCTGACAGTCACTTATTTGGCCCTTTGTGGAAGGCTAACAGATGATGTCTTTTTTCCTCTGTTTTTCCTTTTCAGCCTTATGTCAGCTTCTAGAATAGTTGTGTTGGTGTTGGTGTGAGGAGCGCCTTAGACTTTCAGGACGTGGACAACGGTTTATAAATTGTGTATTGAGAGTATTTTTAAGTTGTTTGAAACAAAATCTGCCTCCTCAGGTTATTAAGACTATGTTGGCGCTGACAGAGTTGACAAGCACTGTGTTTGGTTGTCAATTGAAATAGTAGAAATGTTCATAACATGATTAGTGGGGCTTTAAAGTCCTCTGTCTTTATCTGATGCCTTATTTCCCTGTCATATTTACTGTGACTCTTGTGCTTCGTGATGCAGAAAATATTCTTTAATTGTTCCACCGTTCTTCCTCTTCCTCCTGGGATTCCCACATCTAATAACCTGCCATATTTTTTTTGTTCCTGCTGCAGCTGTTGTGTTTGACGGTTGATGTTACAGGAGAGATGAAATCCACTCTTCCCACTTATCAGGAACTTAATGATTTGTTACTATTCCTGTCCCCGGTGCAATCCATCGAGCCGCAGATATTGATCTCTGAGCCAGATCTTATCAATCAAACAGATTAAAGCTTATTTTCCAAGTCTGCATGGAAACAAACCTGCTATTGGTTTTAAGGATCTGCAGGATTTGTCGCAAAAATCCTTGGGCTTGAGCTGATGCTCAACACTTTGTTTTCCCAGATGGTTGTTTTTTATTTTTGTCTCACAACTAAAATGCACTCAATAAATCAAATATTGTTGCCTTCCCTCCTGAATAAAGCCTTCAATCTTTCATGATGTTTTTGTCATTTATGTTTGGCTAAAGCATCATATATTTTCCTTGTCCTTCATATTTCAGCTTCTGGAAGGCAGCTTCACATCCCAGGTCAGCCACGAGGTTGATGGACTTATCTTCCAGCCATGTGGGGTAAGCCTCCACCTTTGTGTACAATTTATTGCACTGTGTTATTTGTCAAAGTCCCAGTCCACAGGGTGATTGTAGAACATAGTCTTTCTGCTACTGAACTGCTGCGTTGACAGGCTGTCACTCAACATCAAGGTCAACGCCAGTGAAAACTTCACACGATGGTGACGTGACAAAAAATATGACTCAGTTGAGTCTTTTATGAGTTAAGTCATCAGAAAATTGAAAATCTTACATTTGGCCGTAACACGAAACAACATCTCATCTCAATATGTTCTTATTATACAAATCATCTGTGGTAAAACTAGTTAAAATCAGACATTTGACTCTTTTACTGCCCCGCGTTCTGGACGAACTGGTGTGATGTGAGCAGATGAGGAACCAAGTTGTAGTTTTCAATTTGTAAATATTATTTCTTTGAGCACTAGTTCCATGTGTTGCAGGTGTTAAAATACAACTGTCAGAGACAGAGACTGGTGTTATTCAAGCTAATGTATGCAAATGTCCATAAAGGAGGACGAGCTGTAGTGTCTGTGACTAATTTATCAAAGTGTGAAAATGATGGAATGGCCAGTCCTGTTGGCTCTGAGGCTGTGGTGATCTTATCTTTTTATATTAAAAAGTTTGGTCTGGTTATCCATCACAGCGCCAACAGAACAAAAATGTAACTGCTGTGGTGCAGTGGCGCAGTGGTGCAGTGAGGCTCCTGCTCCATCCAGTGTCACGGTAACGAGCAGCACAACAATGTTCTTGAAGTAGTTAACAGGTAACAGGTTTTCAGAGAAGAGGAAAATGAGTTTTATGTTTTGTATTTGGGTTCAATTTCCTCTGAAATCCATTCTTTCTCCTTTTGGCTGCATTTACACTTCCTGACCTTCAGCCCCGGTCTTTGCATTATTGATGGAGATGGTGCCGCCTGTTTGTATGCCAGTCCATGTAAGTAGGCTTTTATTTGTAAAGGATGCTGATCAGCAGGAGCCAAACATGTGTTGTGTTGAGTGGGAGTTCCTAATGGCACCTCCTGTAGTGGAGACTTGACTCGGTTCATTCTGGTTCATCATCTCACAGTTCTTCTCGTTTCCCTCCCAGCCCTTACCCTACAAACAAACAGGACTTTTTTAAGTTTAAAAGCATCAGGTCACATTACCGCAACGAATAGATGTTCCTCTCTCTTCTGTCATCAATATTTCTAAATAATTATATTTAGAGAAATCAGCTTCAAGGGACAGAAATGAGCTTGTAGCTCAGATCGATAACAGAAGTCAAATGGGTCACTTTGTCACATGGTTCCTGATCAGTAGTTAGTCTGAAAATCCAGACAGAAATAATTGATTTTTCCAATAAAAAATAAAGAAATAAAGAAATAATTGATTTTATCTTGCAATACTCGTACTTTTAAAACACTTGTTGGCATGTGCAGTCGTAAGGTCAATCTGGTTCCTACGTAGCATCATTTAGGCAATTGAATCCAGATGAACACAATAAATAATATTCTAAAGGAATATTGGAACTGGTTGGTGTGTCCAGCACCAGCCTAGGAACACTGCTGCTCTTCCAGATCTGCAGAATATTGATTTTTGGTGTGATCCTAATCCCTTCTTCTCTGTGCGAGATTAAAAGGTTGGTCACAAAGGTTAATCTGCACCAGGTCTTGTTGTTATGGGTCCATTAATGTTAGCTCCAAGGCGTCCGTCGCAGCAGCCCAAGGTACCGCGTGCGTTATCTCTCGCTCTACACCTGCTGTCCTTGGAATCTGTTCTCTTTGCTCAGAGAACGTGAAGTGATTTTGAATTTGTGGCAGGTGGGTTGCAGCAGATTGCTGTAATACTAAAGCCCAAGAGCTTGTTTCTTTCTCTTCTTTCTTTTTACTTCAACCTTTTGTCCATAATCCTCTACTCACTTCAAAAAAAGTTCCACGGCTCAAAACAAACAACTCTAATTTTAATGAGATGCTGAGAAGAATCAGAGAATTAGTCCTGAGACACCAACTTAAGCCTGAGTGCTTGAATATCTGTTATTTTCTTTTATTGCGCGACTGTTGGTCACAGTGTTTTATTTCTATAACTAAACACGTCTGACTGGTCCGTCCTAATATATGAACGTTAACACTCACCAGTCGAATTTTGCTGTAATTTCTGATTTGCCTTAGAGACAAAAGGCAGGGCTAAAAAGGCACATTACCTTCAAATGGACAGTGCAGTGCAGTGATTCCAGAAGAACTGGTGAAGGAAATCAGGTCAAGGTGTCAACCTTCCATGGTCGTGTAGATCTGATGTGAACATGCTGCGGAGAGAAGCCTGGCTTTCTGCAGCTTTCTGCTGCTCCGTCTTCTTCTCATTATTTTGATATGATGTGATAATTAAGTTCCATAAAATATGCATTAGTATGAATGGGTTGCTGCAGTCTGCCTCATAACGCCCCAGATGTTTGGCTTTGGCTTGGATTTCTTGTTGCCCGCCTAATGTGATGGATTTTCTCAAACATCACCCATGTTTTTCCCCACAGTTAGAAATTCTTGGCCTTCATATTTTCACCTTGAAAAACCAGACAATTATCAAGTAATTCAACAATTCATTTCCCTCCAAAATGCATTTGAAGGTTCTCTTTTTATTTCAACTCTAATTTGAATGTTTTTTTTTTATTCATTGTTGCCATGGTACTGCTGACCCTGAGTCATTTAGAGCAAATGTCAATCTGCTGAATAGAAGCAGGAATAATAAACAAGCTTCACCAGATGACATCTTTCTCTTGCTCTCATATTTCAGATATTTACAGGTATTATTAATATATTATATATGTATTCTGTGCAGGAGGATTATCAGGAGGAAACTCAATCTTCTACATCAACCAAATAAATTATTTTCTATATTATTTCACAGCTCCATGGGTAAAAAAAATAAGCTTTTTGTGCTTTTTCAATTGTTGTGAATGTGGTCTTTCATAGAGAAGTGAAGGTCATGGACATGTCTGAAAGAAACTCTGCACTAGTTTCCCAGAACATTTATCTGTGCACATGGAACTAAGTTGGATTTGAAGATTGTGTTTTTAGTGATTGTCCTTTGCTTTACTTACAGAAAGCTCACATTATTAGAGTTGTTACCTTCCCACTGTGGATTGGCTGGTTGTGTGCTTTTAATACGATACCAATAGAAAAGAGACAGACCCTGATGCCACGTATAAGCCTCTGCACAGTGTTTGGTCCTCAAGGGGAACCTCCTCAGCTGCAGGAGAAGGTGGTACCGGGCCTACAGAGGATGGAGCTAACGTTGATAATCTGGTCCAAGATGGATTTTCTCGAGGTATTTATACAGTTGCTGAGCAACAACGATACAGCGGGACAGTGTAAAGATGAAAGTAATGATCTGCAGAGTAAAATGTAAATACTTGATCTCTGAGCATCTTTTCATCGTGTCCACCCTCAGGTATTTGCACCAAGTACAAGGCAAGTTCTGGGATTAAACCCAAGCCAGAAAAGTGAATTTGGTTTAAGGGAAAAAATGAAAAGACGAGTAGATTTTATGCAGAGGTTTGTGAAGGACTGTTGTAGTTGTAGGACCATGTATTCTTCTGACAACAGCACTTCAACTGGGAAGACCGGATCTGGTCATGCCTGGTACGAGTACATGTCCTTCTCACAAATCCTGTCTGCTCTCCACACATTTCCTCACAGTCGACAGTTACTGGGCAACCTGATAGTGACAGAATCTGGTCATCTGTTCCCGCCTCCACTCGTCATGTCTTCACATCTCTCATGTTCTAGTGCACTTGTTTAATTTCCTCCTAAATGTCAGGCATAGATAATCAGAGGGACTCTGTGTGTGTGTGTGTGTGTGTGTGTGTTGAGATGCTCGTGGTAACAGAGAAATACAAACAAGGTGAATCATTATTTGTACGCCCTGTTATATTTGAGATCAGATCTGATCTGGTTTCAAGCTGCCATATTCCTCTGAAGATCAAGTGTCTGACACGTGCCATTCTCCTACAAGAGCCTCGTTTGATTTGTGCGTTTGCAAACACGGGGCACGTGGGCCACCCGATGGCCCTGCTGTGTGTCCTACAAATCAGATTTAAATGTTGTGATACAATATTGAGCTCCATTTACTGCTCTGTCCAAACAGATCTTAATGTAAATGCATCCATCAGAGCACTGGGTGATGTTGTATTTCATTTTTGATCTTGTCTCGTTCCTTGTCATTTGATTGTGTTCTGATGGACACCAAGTCCTTCTGAGAAGATCAGCAGTTTGGCTGCAGACACACAACAACCACTTCCCAGGATGAAGATTGTCATTGCATTCATTGCCTACAGCAGGAACATTTCTGTCCGACTCACCAATTACAAAGCCATTAAAGGCTACATGGTTGGACAGAGTCAGTGTCATGTTATCAGTCATGGGAAAACATTAGCGCCGCTGTTCAAGTCACTCACTGGACATAAGCAGGTCTGATAATGACGTTTGTGGACTGTGTCATTGATTGCAGAGATACAAGCCTGGAAGATGTGATGACATCCTCAAATGGAAGCCCCCGAATCTGAACTCTGTAGACTTTCGCCTCAAGATCACCAAAGTGGGAGGAGAGGGGTGAGTCGCTGTTGCTATGGAAACACACAATTTGACAAGTTTAATAGGCTCTGCCTTCTTTTTTTTTTTTTGTCTGCATTGCCATGAGACACTTCCCCACATGTGTGTACGTTGTGTGTCCCTCAGAAGCAGGTTCTCAACAAAAGTTCTCCATTGCACATGAATTGTTCTTATTTTCTTTTGTTCCTTTATTGCCCGAGGACAATTGCTTCAATCTGAGCTTCATTTCTTTGTCCAATCATCTTTTACAGCTGAAATATCTCTTGGATCCAGTAAATGTCCAAGGGAAACACAGCAGCAGTTGGACTTTCATTTAAATTCACTGTTTATTATGGTCTGTGTCATAAATGATTCATATTCAGGAGTGTCTCCCCCAGCACTCATTCTAGGGAACATCATAACTCTGAGGAAAAGACAGTCGAGCTCTGAGAGGAAGACGTTTTAGTCTCTTTCAAATGAGAACCTTCTGTTTGTGTTTCTGTGCTGGTGGTTGGTTGGATGTTGACGGTGCATTTTAACATGATGATGATATTCCAGTTGTATCAGTAGAACTCACTGTTGTTCAGTAAACATATATTTCCAGAGAAGAACTTAGATTAGATTTTAAGGGTCACAGATTAGAAAAATCCACCATCTGCCACTGATGTGCTCTGAGCAAAGCACCATCCCAACCTACACAACTTCTTGTGGACTCACCACCCACAGGAAGGCTCACAACATGGTGCAATGTGATTTGGGTGGCGCCAGCTGCGCCTGTGACCTGGCAGTGGACAATCAGAAGAAGATGAATGGATGAGATTAGAAAGGTCTGTTGGCTGGAGCTTCTTAATCATTATTTAATTCAATTAATTTTACATTTCTGACTCAGTGAAAGCAAACATGCAGATTTGGTCACTCCTTGGTTCACGGCTAAGGGACCAGATGCCACAGCACGGCTACAATCACTCACCGGGCTTTGCCACCAGCCTCAGTGCAGTTAGTCAGGTCCTAGACGGTCCTTGACACCGCACCTTCTCCCATCATCCAGAAGATGAATGGAATGGGAAAACTTTTCAGAGCTCATACTGAGGGATTGTTTTTTACGCCCTGGTTAACAGACTCTCTGATTGTTGGGAAGAAAGATGGACAGACATGTGAGGACTTATTTGTCAGCCCACGCAATCAATCCTCCAGCACGTCTTTGTGTTCCGTCAAAGCATACAGCCCTGGAAATCTCATTACCTTCTGTGAGAGGCAGCACAAAGGCAAATGAGGAAGAAAGATCGGAGCAGGGACAAAGAAATACTGGAAGGCTGGAGTAATCCCAGAATAGGAGATTGTATGGATCCAATAGTCTGGAGTATGGTATAGATTTTCTGAATTATAGATCATTTGAACCAGCAGTCCGTCTCGAGAGAGAGCGACTAATGGTTTCATCGTTATTCATTTGGTGTGTAGTGACACAGAAGAGCCAGCCAGGGGGAGTATTACTGTCTGGCTGTCTTTGGATTGGCTCTCCAGGGGTCGGACATCCAGGCTTTGTGTTACTGCTCTCCTAGCAGGTGTCATTACAGCATCTCCCTCTGTAGGTCATGAAGGATCCCACCGATTGACCACCGCTGTACCTCAGCCAAAGTTTGAATTTCAAATATTATTATTTTTATGTTTTGCTTTGGAACATTTTCTTACTTTTTTTTAATTTGCTGCAGAAAGGAATCTGACATTTACTTCAATTAGGACTCCTAACGAGTCTGTCTACGACCTCGTCTTAAGTTGTCTGCACTAATATGGTGTTTTCAAATTCCCTGTCAAAACCATTGAGTCTGATGGTGATTGTATTTTTCTTATATATTTATATATTTTATGAGTCCAACGTTGTGAAGACATTGAGTAAGAAACCAGAACAAGCTGTTAGTTTAGTCTTTGAGGTCATATTGACATTTAGAGACTTGATGGTCTTTACAAAAGTAAAACACATTGTTCCAAGTCCAAGTCCTCCAAGTTGACTGGACAAGTATTTGTCACACAGATACTCATTATGTCCCAATAATAGAAAGGGAAAACCACAAATGTGTTCACTGTCCGTCACCTGCGGTCTTATTTTGCGTCTCCTGCCTACGTCCTACTTCCTGCCAGTGTTGGCTGTGACCCCGCAAATCTATCTCCCAACTGTAGAGGGGTGTCCGGCTAAATGGAGCTCCACCGTCAATTGAGCTCCGTCGCTGCCCCATTATTTCCGCTTCTAAAAAAGGTTCACTGATATGAAAGCAGCTCTTTTATACCCAGTGTGTGGCGTGACCAGTGTGTCAGCAGCACATGGGGGTGTTTAGAATGGAGAGAGTGTGTGATTAAGACATCTGCTGGGCGTCATGTCTCCAACCAGACTCGCTCGCACATTTGTGCAAATAGATTCCACCTAATGTAAATGAACCTTCCTTCAGATGGGGGTCGGTTTGATTCCACGGCCTCTCCTGCAGTCAGAGGTGTAATGGCCTCGAACGCCTAATGGCCTCCACCAATTCTTGGTTTTCCTCAGAGACGTTGGGAACAGGAAGCGACGCGTAGACAGAAGGGCTCAGTTATGTGTGATCTCACACCTCTGCCGCTCTGTTACTAGGGTAAAAATGAAGGAGGCGTAGTGACTTTTATTTTGGTTTTTATTGTTGTCGTCTCTTTTTTCTCTGTACAGGCTGATCACAAAGACCGTCGGCCTGTTGTATGTTGGCAACTACAACAGACCCTTTGCCAGTATGCCGGTGAGAAAACACACACACACACACACACACACACACACACACACACAGGAAAACATAAAGTCATGCAATAAACTGTTTCATTCTATCAGCACTGGTTGGCCCAGTCTGGTTGTAGAAATCTGTCTCCAGTTCTCCAGTTGAATGTTTGGATTTTTCCGGTAACTTTATTTGCTTCGCAGAAGTGACTCACACTATCTGATGTGTTCAAGTCTGTTGGTTTTATTTGTCTGCGTGAGGTGAACAAAAAAAAAACCCTTGGTGCAAACTGACTGTCTGTCTGTCTGTCTGTCTGTCTGTCTGTCTGTCTGTCTGTCTGTCTGTCTGTCTGTCTGTCTCCACATCTCTCAGCACATTAGTATGATGTGAATCATGTCTAGTCTGAGGTGGTGGATCTGACAGACCATTTCACTGCAGTGCTGCTAATTAACATGCAAATGTTCTACTTAGACTTAATTGCCCTGAATGCAGACCTGTGTGTGTTCATGCATGGATCTGCACGTGCACGACTTTTCCAGCTGCTGCAGACCCTTAATAAAACAAAGGAGTTGTTTCCTCTTCTGTCTCGTTGGCGTCACTGTACGATTCAGCTGCATTCCCTGAAGTCGTCTTCTCAACGTCTGAACTTTGTGTTACTATTCTTGTTATACAGTGTTGGTTTGTTTTTTTTTTTTACATTCACACAGAGTTAGAGTTGACAGTCTGTCAGAGAAGGTTGTAACTGCATGCAGGAAGGTGATTTGGTGACTGTGTGATGACAGGCTGAATATTGTCCCTGATGAGTCTGACGTGGACTACAATGGTCTACCAGCGTGGGTGGGTTGGATTCTTCCACTGAGTTGGACTGAGCTGGAGGCAAACCCAAATGCCAGTCTATTTGAAGACACTCACCCACAGGAAGTTTGGAATAAAACCATGTTTTGTTTGATAAAGGCCGATCCTGTTGCACCAGACCATTTCTCAAGGCGTGGATTCTAATTCTTAATTCTTAATTCCCCGCTCTGAGGCTCTGAGGCTTTAGGGAACCACAGATTATGTGTCTGGACTTAATCGCTTCCCACAGAAAATGGTTTAATTATAAGAATGATTATGAATTTTCTGAGGTAATTTGAGAATTTTTGCTGTCTTTGACTCTATTTTTAGCCGTGTCTGGGATCAGAGTATGGTGTGTGTTTAATGGTTGGAATGATCTTCTCTGTTGTTCATAAATATATCACAGGTGTTGTTAAAGGTGGAGTTGTTGTTAATGTTAGTTTTTTTCCTTCTCAACTACAGTTTAAGATTTTCATGAAAAAGCAAAGAAATAACAGAAGGTGCCTCAGCGCTGACCTCCATCTGCAGCTCTAACAGGCTGTTTGGTGAAGACGGTCTCTTAGATCATACTGCTCCAAAATGTCTTCCTCCAATAAAAACCTCTGACTATTGGAGTAGAGCAGGTGTTGTGCTCTTTAGAAGACGGGCCGTAAACAACTTCACTGCAGAAATCAGATTAAATCCTGCAGCAAAACTTCATGTCTACACTTGAAATGAGGTCTTCAGACCTTTGGAGTTGAAGAGTCGAAGTTGCCTGGAAATTAGATTCTGCTCTTTGGAAACTTTTACTCTCATAGACGACTATCTCTCTGGGTCCATGACTGTTTCTTACTGTTCATCTGTTCCTTGAGGCCCGTTGTGATTAGTTCTAGGACTAAAACAAAGACACGGGCAGATGAACAAACACGGTCTTTTTCAAGGAAATGAAAAACTTGTTGTGGTTGAAGGAACCAGAGAAACAGGCGTCTTAAGGAGAATCCATCAGGTTGACCTGTTGGTAACAGGAGACAACTGTGTGTGGCCAAGACAAAGTCTCCATGAGAAGGTCCAGAAACCCATGGACTCAGGGGAGGTGTCATCAGGAGGATGTCTGTTGAGTCAGTCTAGCTGATTCTTCTGCTCAACATCATCGCCCATCTCTCTGATCTCCTGGAGATCCATCCGCCGCTAAAGACCCGGATAAGTGGACGCACACGTGTCCCTGCTATAATGATATGGATTTGGACAGATTAAGCACCAAGTGGTGATGGGAAATGGCAGCCAACGTGTCGCCCTCCACCAGCAGGCAGCGATCTGGGCCTGCAGCGCAGCGTCCTGCTCCTACTGCCCCTCACACTTCCCTCAGGCGTCCTGCTGCGTCAAACAACAGGGAAGCTCAGAGATCCGGCCTCAGGCTGCCATTTGTCCAACATTCAAACACTGTCTCATTTGTAGTCTGTCCTCACAATCAGCTCCATATCTTTCAACTCCCATCACAAAAAGAAGGTTTTAGGGAAAAAAAATAATCTTATCTCAGGACCACAGTCCTGGCACTTTTCTCTCTCTCTCTCTCTCTCTCTCGTATTGTTCCTTCCTCACACACTTCCTCCCTTATTTCCTGCGTGATTCCATTTCCCACTGTGAGCCCAGATGCTTCATGTTCTCAGATCAGACCAGCTTTTACTTTGTGCTTTTGTGACCTGCCAGGAACACGGTGACTCTCTTGGCTCGGCCGGTCTCACACTGACCTTGGTCACAGAGATCCCTGGACGTTGGCTTCTTTGTTTGAGAAAGAATCATCTGTGAGAGTCACGCTGACTAAAAGCTGTATTGATGATATAACATTCTGAGACAACTGTTCTGTAAAAGTGTCAAATATCTTTGTTTCATTTTTTTCTTCTTCCTCACAATTGTCTCAGTGGTAAAAAAACAACAGATGCTTAAATGTCTTGGCTCGTGACTCATGTTTGATCTCCTCCATCTACTGACGGAGCGCTCAGTGTGGACTGGATGTTATTCTCTAAACCAGAGACCTGACTGCTCCTTAACAGAGTGTCTGCTTGGACACTGTGTCCATCTGTGTTTACATGGTGTGTGTGTCCATTATCAGCCTCAAGGTCCTGCAGCAGCAACTCAACAACCGTCCATTCCATTCTATCTGTTTCACACAGATGCTTCACCTCTTTCTTTCCCTCCAGGTGTTGGATTTGTGGGCAGCACAACGTGAGGCTTTTATTCTTGGAAAATCCGTGTCATTTCCTGTCATTGAAATCCATGTTCTAAGGGTTTTTATTAAACATTAGTTCATAAAGAGTTCTTTTCTACTCCATTTTGCATTGGATCAGTTATTTATTTGATGGTTCAAGTAGAAGGAATGAATTGACAACATGAATATTCTGTACAGTTAGTTAGTTAGTTAGTTAGTTAGTTAGTTGTGTGTACTGTACTGTATAAGGGTTCTTAATAATATAGCGAAAATGAAGACAAATGTGGTTCCATCTTTAAAAATCTGGTTGAAACGCTAACACTGGACCTAGAAAATACTATGAAAATATAGAAAATACCACAAATCAACTCACACACACACACACACACAACCACAACCACCGTACAATCTGATCAAATTAAAGCAAATTCTCTCCTTTTTATGCTTCAAAGCATCCGTGTCCTTTCATCTGTGTCTTCACAGGCCTCCAAGGAACTGAGGGAATACGACAACAAGATCATAGAGTGCACCTTCGCCAGCAACAGCTGGGTCTTCATGAGGCAGAGGGTCGACAAGAGCTTCCCAAACTCCTACGAAACGGCCATGGGTGAGACCTGACACCAGAGTTTGATGTAGAAAGAAAGAGGGATAGTGGTTCAGAGCAGGAGACAAATCTGTTTGGCATCACTTTATTGTCTCCCTTTTTATACTTTAATTTCACATTTTTGGATGTCGCTCATCTCCTCAGTTGAGCAGCTGTTCTCTAATAGGTGAACGACGGCTGCAGCTCTAATAAAACTAACTGCCCAGAGACACGGCAGCCAATACTGAAGAAAACAACACCAGTCTGGATATTAAAAAATAAAAACCCTGGACCCTGGAGGAGCTTCAAGTCCTGGGATTGTCCAGGGTGAAACAGACCAGGGTCATGTCTCCCTGTCTCTCCGTCTCCGTCTGTGGAGCCCAGAGGGGAAGTGTGGCTTTTATCTCAGACCCAGACAAACAGCCCCGCTGGTTTTGCCCCGGCAGATAATTCTGTTCCATTAAAAAGGAAATGTTCATGCGGCACAAATACCCGGGTTTGGTAGCGTGGTGTAAAATGTGTAGAGAGAAAAAAAAATTTACAGCTGGAGATGTTTTTTATTCCGAGACGAGACGAGAGGTGAGTGGAGCTGAGAGAACAGCAGCCTTGGAGAATATGTGGAGAACAGCAGAGAACATTTCAACCAAAACAACATATTTTTAAGAATCACATTTGTGAGATGCAGACGATGATACGACAGCTGCAAATTGAACTGAGATGGAAAAGGTTTCTATCTTTATTTATTTTTCATTTATTTCTCCATCGTGTGGTGACATTTAAGGCAGTGTCATAAACTCTGAGTTCTGAATTAGAAGATGGAGGTCAGAGCCTTGAACACACACTGACTGATCACTGACTGTTGCTTAGGTGATTATATGACTTCCATTATGGCTGCAAAAACTGACGTGAGTCGTGATGACTGTTATTTTTGTGTTCTTCTCTCCTCCACCCTCCAGCCGTCTGTAAGAGCATCCAAGAGCCCGTCACCAAGGAGATCCTGCTGGAGTACGTGGACCGCCTGGGAGTCCAGGCCCAGAACCGTAAACACCCAGCAGACCCCGACGCCGCGCTCATGCCACCTCCGCCTCCAAAGAGACCCAATCGATCGGTACCGTAGTCGCCGTACGTCTGCACCTCCACCAGCTCCGTCATGGTCATCGCCCTCACCCAAAACCAAACGTGACACTTTGAGGCTTTTCCACCTTCTGTTCATCTGCTTCAATGGTCTGTTGGTGTGAAGACGCCTGAGCTCTAACTCGTAGCATTGGTTTGCTGTTGTTCTTAAGACTTCATTAAAAGACTCTTGTGTTGTGGATTTTATTTTTCTTTATTTTTTTTTTCTATTTATCCTTTTTTTCAGTGTGACCTCCGTGGTCTTCACCTCCAGAGGACTTTGATTTTGTCCAACATTTCCTCACCTGGCTGTATTTAAAGGCAAATGGACTTGTTCTTGTTGAAATGATCTCCAGGCTGCATGAGTTCCACTCTTGGTCTGTTTGTCTTCATAGTTCTGATGCTGATGCTGATGCTCAGTCCCAGGCGTTTCCAAAGACCCGGCTGCTCAGAAAGGGAACCTTTGGAGAACGGGAGAACTGTCAGGTCATTGTAGCTGTAACGTCTCCATTTATTCTGTTTCTCTAGGAATTGGCCAACAACTGGAGATTGAACCCACAACCTCCAATGTCCTCACCCTCAAAACAGGTCTCTAGATTTCCACACACAAAGGATAATAGAGAGGGTTGGACTGAGTGTCTTGTTAGAAACAATGACCTGTCCAAACAGCGCCCCCTGTTGTTTATGAAGCTGAGACATTTTTACAGCCTGTTCTTCCACTACCTCAAACTATAGGTTTCCCTGTGGAGGTTTTGTCCCCAATTCTTCTGTCCAACCTGGTTGGACTCTTCTTCTGTGGGTGGAAGGGTTGTTTGCAGAGGCATCAAAGTTGAGAAAAAAAAAAAACCTTTAGTTTTAGGACTGGACACAAGAGAAACTGAACATCTCACCAACACCAATAATCAATCAGATCCAAAGTACAGTGGTGTCTCCACTGTCCCTGAGTCCACAGCAGAAAACAACATGAAATGGTCTTCTATGCAGAGACATACATGTGGACATTTGGACCATTTTAAAGTCTTTTTAGAGGAACTGCATTGAGGTTTTGTGGACGTCCCTCTGGACGTCCTGGAGGTGTTTTGAGTTTGGTATCAGTTGATGAGTTCATCATGTCTGATTCGCCAGTTTTCGGGTCAATGTTTTAATTTTGTGGTTAAAATAAAACAGACGATGAAGAAAATCTCTGATTTTCCAACACTGTCATTATGTAAATGTTGTTGTTGTTGTTGTTGTTGTTTGTCAATATTTGACTTTGGGGAAAAAAACCCACCTGTGTTGGACTGAGGACATGAAGTCCATGATTGTTTCCATGCTGAGAAGAAGGAGTCGTTATCAGAGCTTCTCTTCTTCTGTGTGTGTCTGCACTGAAGTGTGGTGGACCTGTTAACAACCAACATGGAGATGATTTCCCATCAGGCTTTGAAGCTCCTCCACCTTTCCCTCTGGACGGACCTGTTGCCAGGTAGCATCTGTTTTGATTTCATTCTTTTCTGCTGTCGTCTCGCGGCTCTGTTGCTAGGAGTGTTGTCTGTGTCTGCACTGAAGGACAGAAGGATCATGGAGACAAATTGTCCTGGTGTTTTTGCATCAAAATATTCAGAGAAAAGTGGAATATTGTCCACAGTCCTAGTCCCAGACATTAGTAAAAGAAAAAGTATTTAATGCAGAACAGATTCAGATCCTGATCCTGATCCAGGAGGAGATACATCTTCTCCGATGACTCAGTCCCGTCAGTATTCCCTGAAGGAGACAATTTGGTTTGAACAATTCTGTATTTCTCTGCCACCCCTGCACCTGCTTTTAGAAATCCAGATTTGTGACAATTTTAGGCCCAGAGTGACGACAATCCCGCGTCACACAGTGTGGAGAATTTAGATCCGGGGGGTTGAGGATGTGAGTGGGTGGAGTTGATCACGGGGGGTGGTGTAAAGCAGCCTCTTCATACGTGTGTTATTTTTAAGTCTGTCTGTGCTTCAGGCCACTGATCGTCTCATTGCTCTGATGGATGAACTTGACTGTCGGGGCTTCTCTCCCCCCAGGCTCCTCATGAAGCTGCTGGACTTTCTATCAAAGCTTCTCTCACCTGTTTGTCCAGAGGCTGAGAAGATGATGAGCAGCAGCAGCAACAGTGACCACATTCATCCTGCTCCGTCCCTTTGAACTGATTTCCACTTCTCTTGTTCAGCAGCTTCAGCTCTCGGCTCCACCTTCCTCTCCAGGCTGCAGTCACACAAACACATTAAAAGACCTCAGCCTGGAACATCAATAATGTGTTTTTCTCCACATGTGTTTGTTCCCCTGAGTGTTGGAGGTGTGATGGGAGCAACCAGAGTGTGTGTGAACACACACACACACGCCACCCACCCACAAAGGCTCTGCGTCTCTGCTCAGGCACAGGTGGTGCAGAGGAGATTATGCAGCTCACTCTTGTCTTGGTTCAGGTGTTGGAAGCTGGAGGACGTCGGGCTCCATCAGGAAATGAAATCAGCGGAGACGTCAACTTCCAGCTTCCATTACCATCATCTGAATATTATCTGTGGTTTGAATAATAGATTTATGATCTCAGCTTCACTCTGTTCACCAACTCCATAGTAACTCCTTAACCAACCTCACAAGAAATGATCTCATCATTTGCAAATGTAAGAAAGTGGAGAGGTTTGATTGGAGGTGGAGGCGAGGGTGAGATGATCCATGGAGGAATCTGCTTCATGTAATGTAATGTAATGTAATGTAATGACCCTGGGAGAGAAATGGTTCTAATATTCATTGGTCAAAGTGATAATTTATGAAACTTCTCAATTCTGATCATTCTGCAGTGAGGAACCAGAGTCTGATCTGATCTGATCTGGTCTGATCTGATCTGATCTGGTCTGATCTGGTCTGATCTGATCTGATCTGATCTGATCTGGTCTGATCTGATCTGATCTGATCTGATCTGGTCTGATCTGATCTCCCTGAAATTAGAAGTTTAACTGCATTAATATTTCAGCCACTCGGGTGGAGGAGGCTGGTGGTGGCGCCCCTGCCTCGTCGTCATTTCTCCTCCTCATCAGCTCCTCTCAGACACGACTCCAGGCATGAAATGACTCCCATTTGGGGGCGAACGGTGATGAAGTTGCAGAGCTGATGTTACGTCTCCATCAGACGATGCAATCAGGAGGAGGTTGTTGGCAGGAGTTGGTAACTGCACCAGGGGGAGAAGAAAACTGAGTCTGAAGAAATGAGTGAATGTGAAAGACCTGAGATTTAAACTTTCCCCAAAACAAGTTTCCTTGGTTTCAGAGGAGAACGTTGGAGGAGTTCCATCTCAGGTTTATTTCCTTATCTGAGCTGCACATCATGATGATTGACACGTTTTATTTCTTTGAGTCTGACCTGTGGAGAACTTTGTTCCAAATGTGTTGGACCTGTGTAGGAGAGAAGAGGAAATCAGAAGACAAGTTAAGGACAAAATCAAGGATGAAGAGAAGAAGAGAATCAGTGGAGAGTTGACTTTTCTGACAGTCTCCAGGTCAGTGTGCTGATAAAACTGGAACTTCCTTCTCCACCTTCTCCTCCTCCTCCTCCTCTTCTTCTCCTTCTTCATCTGTTCCTCAGAAGTCAGAGAAGCTGGAATAATGTGGAATAATGGCCCGTGTGTCATGTGGAAAGGTCAGAACATTTTTATTGAATTTCCCACTTTTCCCAGTCACTGAACACAGAGACAGTTGTTCCAGTGGTCGACGTCACTGATGTTTCCAACAAACCAAAGTCCAACTCCTTCACCATCTTCATGTTTTCTCTGCCCCTGGAGGAAGAAAGAATGAAAGAACGGAAGGAGGCAGAAACCTGGAAAATTAAAAATTGTAACTTTATTGACATTTTACTCTCTACTCCATTAGCTCTGTTCTATGAAGAAAGGGGGGGTGGAGGTGGTGGAGGTGGTGGAGGTGATGGAGGGGGGGAGGGGTGGCGCTGCTGCTTTCAGCCTCTGGGGGCAGTTTCTCTAATGTGACATTTTCTAAATTTCTTAACCGTAAACAGAAACAACGTCAGAGCCTGAAAGTTCACACCTGACACAGGAAGTAAAAAAGAGAAGAAAAGACAATGTCCACACAGAGAGACGTCTTCACTGCACAGAACAGAGTGATGTCTCCTCTTCCCTGACTACTCAGGTCTGTGTGGGACAGTTGGGACAGTCCTGTCTCCTGTGTCCAAAACCAAATGAGTTCATTGAATTCTATTCAGTTGTTGAGTGAAAACTTCTCTCTGTGACCATTTCAGAGTCCAGCATCAAATGTCCACCACATCCCATATTCTCCATGATGGTGGTCAGTTCATCCACAGTCCTGAAGCTCCTCCTCCTTCAGATGCTCCGTCTCAGAGGTCAGTGATGGTGGAGTCATAATCATCAGGTCGCTGATGAATTCCTGCAGTGAATAGTTTCTGGGTCTACAGTCTGTCACCGAGCTTTTCTTTTCCTGTCTCTTTGTCTTGTTGTCTTTCGTCCTGTTATTGTCCTGTGGACACAACAGTCAGTCTCTAGATTCAAAGTAACAACTGTTTTTTTTTTTTTATTGGATGAATTTTTTATTTTAAACGATTTTGACACAAGGATGAAAAAAAGAGTCAGGAAGGTGTAAGGAAATCTTTTTCACACATTTTTGAAACTGCGATCGACAAAGACACGACAAATCAATAGGCAGTAAAAAAAAAAACCCAACCCTCCGACTTAGGAAAAAAACAAAACCACAGTCCATTTTCACCCGATTGTCCTCGACCGGGTCACGGAGCAGATGTCTCCAGGGGGACAGTTGGGCCAAAGGGTAAAAAAGTTCATCTCCGTCCAAATAATTCAGAAATGTCTCTTTTATAACTTGAAGAACTGCAGTAAAACTTTGACTGAACCAACGTTTCTATCTTCTTACTGATGTTTTGAACTTCCTGTCCAGGGAAGTGTCCTCGCTGAGGTTGGAGAGAACGTTTCCCAAAGAGTTGAGCGATGGAAAAAGACTTGACCGGGTCATCGAAGCTGATGCAGGAGGAAGAAGATGAGTTTCCTCCTCAGAGCTGCCAGTAAAGAAGCTCTCAGCGTCTCACCTGAGTCCAAGAACCTTTACATTATTGATGCCAACTGAGCTCTGGACACTGATTCAACCTCCTGCTCTGAGCGTCTGTGTCTCTCTGTCTCTGTCTGTGTCTCTGCAGGACTCACAGCTGTTGTTATGCTGTCAGTCAGAGACACTTATCAAAGCTCACGTGACTTAGTGACCAACACATCACTTCAATGATGAGACCAACTGACCAACTGACCGACAGACAGGAACAGTGAACATTATCCTAGAAACAAAGGAAGGAAAAGTGTGATTTCTCCTCCTAACGTCCAGCTGTAACTGAAGAAAAGCTCAAACCACAGGACGTTCTGTCGTGGTCCTGGTTTCTTCTCAGTAGTTTCAGCACCAGTTTAATTCCAGGAGCAGATGTTGTTTCTGCTTTTGGCTGCTTGAAGGTTCTAATCTAGTTCATTTGACCAACGTCCACAGGCTCCGGCTGCTGGTCGCTGTCCATCACAGCTGGTGCTGAAAGGCATCAGTTCTTTGTCACTGTCCTCAGTGCTGACTTGTTCATCCACTCGTCTTCTGTCAGGTCTGGTCCTCGCTGAACGTCAACTTCTCCTGATCTTCTCCAACTCTGGATCTGACAAACTTCTAGACTGAAGCTGGACCCTGCAGAGCAGTCGGACATAGACCATGTGTTGTTGTTGTTCACTGCCCAGAAGCATCAAACTCACTTCTTCCATTTTTGTTCTCCCTCCGTCCTCGGCCTTTTCCATCTGTTCGGAGCTTTAGGAGCTGAAGACCAGGCTTCTCTGCCAACGTCCTCGGTTTCACGGAACATTCTGGTTTTTTATGACTCAGATTTGTTCCTCCAGTCTGACATTACTGTGAATACACGCTGCTCACAGCTCACATTTGTTCAGCAGGTGGGATTTCATGATACGTTGATTTCCTTACTTTCCAGTTCAGTGACGAAGAACAACTCAGTGTCAGGAGTTTTCAGCTGAAGAACCTGAAAAATCTGACGCCTGTGAAGCTCCGTCAGCAGCAGCCAGTGAAGCAGAGGCCACATCCTTCACTCTGTGCACTTTTCCACATGAACTCAGGATGGAATGCGACAGCGAGGACATTTTCCGTCCTCCTGCACCGTCTTTCGTCTCTTGTGTGTCTCTTTACAGACCATAACCTTCACTGCAGGAGGAAAATGGAGCTGAACCTGTTGCATATTCACCCAAAATAACAAATCCACTGCAGGGAAACAGTCGGCGTCGTTGGAGGTGTTTGGTGCAGCTGCAGGGATCTCTCTCTCCTCCTCCTCCACCTCCTCCACTTCCTCCACCTCCTCCTCCTCTAGGCTTCCAGCCATTAATGATAAAACTGCATGTCATTTGATCTGGGGCAGGAGACACTGGAGCCGTGGAAACATGTTAACTACATTTGTCTAACAGCGCTGAGCTGCAGCGCCTCCTCCCTCCAGCTCCTGCAGCTCCTCCAGCTCCTGCAGCTCCTTCAGCTCCTTCAGCTCCTGACGACTGCTGTTGATGTGACATTTTTCAAAGATGGCTGAAAGAGAGGGATGGAGGAGTGGAAGAGAAGTCACAGACACAACAGACCGACGCTCAGTCAAGACGTTAAACTGTGATTAATTCAACACCAACACAGAAAACAGTCGTTTGACAAATCACACAAGAAAAATTCACTTCATCACCACGACATCTCAGCAGCTTGGAATATTTCTTCCTGGGGTTGGAAGGAAAAATGCTTTGGAATCTGCAGTTTGGATGATGCTTGAAATGATGTTCTTTTTTTTTGAAATCCTAGAGCAGAAAATTGAGTCTAAGGATTTGGGGGTGGAGGGGGTGGAGGTGGGTGGAGGTGCAGTAATTGATATAATGGGTCTTCGGGGGAAAGGGTTGAAATGAAAGCTGTGGGAAATGAGTCTCTGTGTCTCCTGAGCTGAGGAGGGTTTGGGGTCTGGAGGACCTCGGAGGTTGGACGATGCTGGATCCCACAGTCAGGTCTGGTTCTAGATGAACCAATGATTGTCTTCAGCGTTTGGAACAGTTGGGTGAAGACACTGTGGGAGTCTGAGCTCTGTTCTGGAGAACGGCATCGTTTTGGCTTTTTTGACTCTTTTTTTTCCAGAAACTTCCACAGTGAGGAAGGAACAGAGCATCAAACCAAACCCGTTCACATCTCAGAAAAACCTTTGTTGTTGAGAAGCTTCTAACGTGAGTCACAAACCACTGATCCACTGATGTCAAGGTCTATTTATAGTCGGTTCCCTGAGGAACAGAAGAACATTCAGATGATTCCTCTGACTCCGTAGGTAATAGTGTTGAACAGCAGCTCTAACCTTTAGTCTTCAACGCTGGATTCACTCATATTTGATTTGTGACCTTTTTCCCTGAGCCCCACGGACCGACCGCCCCTGAACGCATCGCTGCTCCAGTCTGATGAGCTCAGGTATCAGGACCAGGGAACACTGTCTTTTACCTTCTGACTGATTTGTCCGAGTTAAAGGCTGTTGGACCATGAGTCTCTTCAAATGTCCTCCTGCAGTATCTGTTGCAGAATGACCTGCACCACCTGCACCACCTGCACCACCTGCACCACCAACAGCAGCCCTGGGTACAGCCTTACTTTTCAGTATTTGATGCATTTTTTGATTCCTCTTTTCCAGCCCGTCTGTGTTTTCGCAGCTGTCAGTTCAGTTGGTGTCAAACGTCCTCCTCCGCTGAAGGACGGAGGAAAAGCGATGACGCGGGGACAACATGTGTGTGTCCACATATTCTGTAAAATGTAAATGTCATGAGGAGAGACGGGAAAATAACAGAGATTTTCTTCTCATCCTTCAGTCCCATCACATCTGTCTTCCCTCAGTCACTGTTGTCGTGTTGTGTTGTGTCGTGTTGTGTTGTGTTGTGTTGCTGGTCCTCCACTGTAGCTGCACTCGGACGATAAACACTGTGAAAATTCCCTCCACTTCAAAGTGCAAAGAGTGAAATGTTACAGCTTTGAAATGGAACCATGTGATGAAAGGCCCAGACAGGAAGTTGTGATGTTTGATGTTTGTTGTTGTTTCATCCTTGTGTCTTTGTGTTTCCATCTTTTCATCTCACAATTAAAATAACAAGAAATGAATGAACGTTTGCTGCGACTCCTGTTTCTGGGAATTAAAAACAATCTTCCTTTTCTTTACTTTCTGGGCAGGATCTGCAGGTGGCGCTGCAGCCACACGTCTGCCTTCATGAGCCACAATAGAGCAACCAGAACCTCCCAGGGACACATAGGCATGGACACCAGTGGGGACGGGATACACAGTAAGACAACGCTTTTGTTTGCTATAAAAGTAGTAGCCTGAGGCTACACTGCACTATCTCCTGTAGGGGGCGCTATATTCACACTTGAATAGTATCGTCCAACTTGACTGACAAAAACTCCTGCAGCTCTGTCCTCTGTCCTCTGTCTTCTGTCCTGTTTGGGTTTTGTCTTCACTCTTTCAACAACCACAGAGTTCTGTTCCTGAAGGTTCAAAGTTCTTCTTGACCATGTCAGTCTGACGACCTTCTCCTCCATCACCTGATGGTGCAGCGCCACCATCTCATTCTGGAGGCATCGCTCCGTTGCCATGACAGCCTCTCTGTTGCTCCGTGAACGTCACCTTGACTCTGGTGTAGAAGAGGATCTGGGTTGATGTGATCTTCTGGACTGATGCTTCTGGACTGATGCTTCAGCCACTTGAACAGCTCTGCTGCAGTAACAGCAGCAGCAGCAGGAGAAGAAGGAGGAGGTGGAGGAGGTGGAGGAGGAGGAGGTGGACGGACGTCCTCACACCTACAGGACGTCCCTGGGTTAATTGTCTCAGAACACGTTGGTTCCGTCACAGATTCTTTCCTGCCTGAAAACGTTGACCATGGTCATGTGACCGTGTCTTCAGCTTTGTTTGAGCTCAACCTTGGCTGTGTCATGTGACCAGTCATTTCAATCCTCAGCGGTTGTCATGCCAACAGTATATCTAAGGCAGTCGTGCCACTTCAGTGGAGAGATGAGATGTTCCAGCTACACAGACGTGGGTCAGACTCTGAGCTACGTCCACCCTGGAGGAGGTCCGTCCTCACAGACCTCAGAGGAGACACTGAAGAGACGATGAGTCTGATCACGTGTTATTAGGGTTCCAGGTTCAAATCCACCCAGTTACCATTGAGGTCCAGTGAGCAGGACGTGGTCTCCACCCAGAGCTGCTCACTGTTCACGTTGGCTTCAATGCTGAGGTGAAACTTCTTTGTTTCCAAGATGAGGAGTTTGTTTTCCTTCCTTCCCAGATAATCTGGGATTAAGACGATGATGAAATGAAATCTTACATTTAAAGGGTTTTTTTTGTCTCATTCAATATTTTTCAAAACCTTTTTTTCATCCTGTCCTCGTCTCTTTGTTCTCCTCCCACTTTCTTCTCCTCTTTGGTGCCATATGTTTCTTCCCAGGATTCCACCTTGGTTCAGGTTAAATCCCCACAGTTCATTGGTTTAGAGCCAAGTTGGACCATGGGTGGATGGGTGGGTGGGTTGGTGTGGGTTTTGATGCGGGGGGACAGAGGGGTGTCCACTTGTCTAGAGTTGACCCTGTGCCAAACATCGTGGACAGGTGGAGAGACAACCTGCTGCGTTGGACCGTGAAGAGAAGGTCGTGGAAAATAAACCCATGATCTTCACGGTGGTGTTGGTGTCCAGTCTGTGAAGAGGTTTTCTCTGTCAGGGACGCCATGTTGGATCAGGTTGTTGTTCCATGAGTCCACAGGAGAAGGACGAGGAGAACCTCAGATGAAGGACATCCCTGAGAAATAAAGTCCAACGGTTTTTCACCAAACATTTGATAAAAACTGTTTTTCTTTCATTTTATTGAATAGAAAATGGACCTTTGGGGTCGGACACTGACCAGATGAACCAGTCCTGCAGCTGCAGACCAGGGTCCAACCAGAACCAGGCTCTGGACCTGGTCCATCCTTTGGATTTTAGTCTAATTCTGGACCAGGCTGCTCCTGCCACAGTCAAACAACAGTAGTCAATGGTAACTATTGACTCTGTATTGATTGTAGGTGTGATTGATTTTTGTGTCTGTTGGTGGCGCTGTGACGGTCCAGTGCAGCAGAACTCACTTTAACTACAGTTTTCTTTTCTTAGTCAATTTAGTTGGAAAATAAAAAACAGAGGAAACATAATTCAACAAAAAACAGAATCAGAATCAGAATCAGAATCAGAATCACATTTGGGATTTTGATGCGTTTGTCATTTCCACCGAAAAAAAGTCATCGTTGTTGGATCACAGCCTGAGGAGAAGGAGGAGGAGGAGGAGAAGGAGGAGGACGTCAGTCCAACACTGACCGTCCATGTCCCTGTCTGTGGATCAGAGGAGCTGAAGCTCTGGACGTCTCAGGTCCAGATGGGAAACCAAGGTCAGACTGAGGTCTGGTCCCAGTCTTCCTCTGAGCAGGAGACAAACAGCAGGAGTTATCACTGTCCTCCCCCCGTCCCCCGCCCCCGGCTCAGCCCCCTTCACCACAACATGACGTCTGACAGGAGGACAGGAAGTCCAAGAGGTGGAGGTCTGGTGCTCAGTGAGCTGAACCACAGACTGCTCCAGTGATGTCTGAAGGTCATGGAACAGAGAAAGGACAAGTCCAGACCAGACTGTGAGTTTGTTGAACTTCTTCATCTGCCTTCCTGACGTGGTCTCCTCTTCCTGGACGTCTTCTCTGTTGTTCTTAAGGATTTTGTCCTCATTTTTTTAATTGGATCATTGTCCTCTTCTTCATCTGCTCCTTTCTTTCTGTCTGTCTTTCTTCTGCCAACCTTGGTCTGAACGTCCAGTCATGGCAGGAGATATTTTAGTCTTTTCTTTCAGCGTGATGAAATGGACAGACAGTGAAGTCCCAGTCCCTCCTCACGTTAATAATTCACTCGACAGAGAAACTTATAGAGCTGTGAGTGAGCAGCTCTGAGGTCTGTGGTTCTACCTTCACCTCAGCTTCACATTAGCACAGGTACCATCTGACCAGGAAGAAGAAGAAGAAGAAGAAGAAGAAGAAGAAGAAGAAGAAGAAGAAGCAGCAGAAGCTCACGACCTTCTTTCATTCAATCACATCCTGTCACGTCAAGAGTTTGTGTTTGTGGAGTCAGGAAGGAAGTTGTCCTGGGAGGCGGGTTCACTGTGTGGTGCGGTGTGATTTGGACGTCAGGGGTGGAGACAGATTTCCTTTGTCCACCTGGACCACGGTGGTTTAATCAGTGAACATTAACCTGAAGGTGATGAACGTTGAAATCCCTTCTTTATTTCTGTCTCTGAGCCTGAGGTGCAGTGTTTGTGACATCATGTCCATGTGAGGCCATGTCCACATGGACATGTCCATGTCCAGACAGATGGACCAACACTGACAGAAAGTCTTCTTTCCTGCCAACAGTAAATTTCCCACAATGCCCCTCTCCATTCATGGTCTGTTTGAATCTTTTATGTTAAAATAAAAACCTAAATAAATATACGAGTACGAAGACTGAGTTTGTCCAGTGACCCCTGCTGACCCCTGCTGACCCCTCACTCCTATGTTTTGCAGCCTGGTCACTGAGGTTTGTCAGTTTTGCATGAATCAGGTTGAATCTTTTGTCCTGTTTTTCCAGGGTTC